>MTQE01002541.1:430244-441610 GCA_014337955.1 Aspidoscelis marmoratus | reverse complement strand
TGCTTTGAGTCCCCTTAAATGAGTGAAAAAAGTGGGTTAGAAAAGCCAACTCTGCTTCGTCTTCTTCTTGTTATCGAAGTATGAGATAAAACCTTAATGTCGTTCTCTCCTCTGACCTTTCCTCAGTTTTTTCTTGGAGTGTTGAAGACCAGGATATTGTGTGCAACAAGGCCAGTAGGAAGAGGTCTGGAAAGACCAAAGCAAGCAAAATAAACTCTTTTGCCCTGGTAGATAGCTACTGGGCCACACCAGAGGGTGAGCGACACAATGGAGCTGACGTGGGAACTTGCATACAAAAATCTGCCTCATCATTTGATTCAGAAGCAGAGGAATACTTCTTTGCTGAATGCTTCCCTTCTAGAACATGTTCCTTATCCGATCAGGAGTCCCTGGAGTCTTCGGCGCCTGGTAAACAAGATCTAGACACAATCACTGATGAACTGGAGGAATTCATCCCTCACGTCAGGAGCCTTTGTCCTTCAGCTGTGCGACAGCTGGCGAAACGAGACTTGGACCGGTTTAAACAATTTAAGAGGGAAGGCATCACGGTGAAGTTCGGCAAGTTTTCTAAAGAGGAAAATGACCAGCTGAGGAAAAACGTGGATGCCTTTATGAAGGTGAGCGGGATAGACAGTGTGGAGAAGCTCTTCTTCCCTCACAGATTTCCTGAGGAGAAGCGGTCCATCAACAAACTGAAGTGTGAGCTTTCATTTGGCGTGAAGATCGCGGAAGGAATTCCCCGGCCCTGGCGGCTCGTGTATTATCGCGCGAGGAAAATGCTGGACCCTCGCAACTATATTGGCAAGTATTCTGAGTCAGAGAAGATGAACCTTAAGTACTATCAAGCCTTGTACGGCAACAACTGGAAGAAGATCTCTGAGCTCATGTCCCGCAGTAGCCACTCGCTTGCGCTGAAGTATTCTGAGCTCAAATTTAAGACTAATTCTGGTCCTTGGAGCAGGGAGGAGACTAAGAAATTAATTGAGGCCATGGAAGAGACGCTCCTGCTGAAAGTCAGGGGGCTGGACTCTGCTCTGGAGAACAGGGAGGGTGAACGAGCATTGCTGCTGGTACGTGAAAATCTCTACAAAAATATCCCCTGGGCTCAGGTTGAAGCCAGAGTGGGAACCAGAAACTGGCGGCAGTGCAAACGAAAGTGGCTGTCAGTGGTGACAAAGAAGATGTCTGGTGGGCAAACAAAGAATTATGGGCTCGAAAACTTGCAGGTCAAGATCAATCTTATTGAAAGGTTGTATGAAATGAACATTGAGGATGCAGACCAAATTGATTGGGAAGAACTCTCCAAAGTTATAGGGAATGTCCCCCCAGCTTACGTCCGGAACAGATTTCACAAGATGAAGACGGTCTATGTCCCTTTTTGGTACAAAAGAACTTTCCCCGAAATTATCTATATCCTTCACGATGTGACGCTTCCAAAGCTAAAGAACTTGCAGGCAAAGCAGATGGCAAACAGAGACACAAAAGACATGGAGCCCAACCAATCGGAGAGCTGTAACCAGAAAAAAATCTTCCGGTTCAGCGATATCTTTCAGGACAGTGATCTTGAAGACAACTTGAACTCTGAGGAAGAATATATTAAATGGATAATCCCATGAGTTTAGAGACTTTTCTGCACTTACCTCTGGTCTGCATCTTGGACCTCTTCTTGGCCTCTTCTGGGATTCCTTTGTCCACACAGTACTGCGGATGAGACAGTCTTACCACTACCCAAACACTCCTTCTTCATAAGGTGGAGCATATTTCAGATCAAGAAGCCTAAAATGGCCTCCTGGTCCACTGCAAATACAGAATGCTGGTAGACCTTAGGCCTTTTTGCACTACAGCTGAACGGCTGTAGTGTACGAAGGCTAGGACACGCAGGGACGTATTCCTCATACACATCTAGGCAGGTAAGGAACACATGGGGACGCGCCCCTGCTTGTGTACATGCAAATGAGGAATCCATCCCCATGTGGCCTAGCTTGAAAAGGCCAGCGTGGGGATGGGACGCCCCTATCATGCCTGCCACCATTGGATTGGAGTCAACCTAGGGGCGGGCTGGCCAGTTTTGTCCCTTCCCCAGGTTCCTGCGGATTGGGTCCACTACAGCTAGCAGGAACACACACACACCTGGGTACCCTCCCAGGACACACACCTCCTCGGACATGCGCACGTGAGGAATTCACCTCCTCGCCGCTGGAGTTCTGACTGGGGAGCCTGGAGGCAGGGCTTCCCGGCGCGGCCAGTGGCACTCTGTGTCTGCATGTGCCACCGGCTCTGATTGGCCAGCAGCCCATGCCTGCACAGAATGCCTGACAATCGGACTTCTCCAGTCTGGACTACGGCGGTGAGGAGGCGAGCACCTCTCTTGCGCGCGTGCGCACGCACGTCTCCGATTAGGCCCCAGCCCTGGGTGGGTGGTGGTCTTGGTGGGCGTTCGCAAGGCCAAAGATCTATCCTGATGGGCTGGCAGATGTGCTGCTCCATGTGGTAGACGGGGCCCACGTGGGTTCAATCTGCTACAGTCTCGATCAGACTGCAGCAGCGGGCAATGAACCCCTGTCCCATAGAGGTGTGGATGGGCTTGCCGGAGGACGCGACTGGATGCTACAAGATGCAGTAAGTCTACATGTGGAGCATGAAATCATGCTTCTACATGTAGTTTGCTTCGAGTGCGCTCCTGCACAGAAGGGTCCATTTCTGAGTTGGAAACAGCTCCGTCCAGTGCAGATGCTCTGTCTGGGAGTCCCCTGGAAGCAAATTACAGGGCCAAATTCAGAAAGGCTCAAGGTCTACAGCCTACTAGGGCCATGGGGAAGCCATTTTGGCAGCACACTCTTTTGTGCCGTTTAAATTGATTCCCCCAGGGGCTCCAAGGCCATGAATGTTTGTTTCTGACTGTTGGGGCTTCTGATCCAGATCCATGACTGCAGGGTACAATTCCACTGATCCATATCATGTCAGGTAAGTGCAGAAACAGCTTAATACTATGTGGGACTCACCAAAATCTTGTTAAAAACAAATGAACAGCATCACCATCGAAAATGAATGGAATCAAAGAGCAAAGCAAAACACAGAACGATTTTTAATTTGAATATAATTCATAGAATCATAGAATCATAGAATGGTAGAGTTGGAGGGGACCTCCTGGGTCATCGAGTCCAACCCCCTGCTCAAGGCAGGATCTCCTAAACCATCTCAGACAGATGGCTGTCCAGTCTCTGCTTGAAGACCTCCATCGAAGGGGAACCAACCACCTCCCGTGGCAGCCTGTTCCACTGGTTGATCACTCTTACCGTTAGAAATTTTTTCCTAACATCTAAACTAAATCTTTTCCCCTGCAGTTTCACCCCATTGTTTCTAGTCCTTCCTTGAAAGAGTGAGAACAGGGCTGATCCCTCTGCCTTGTGACAACCCTTGAGGTATTTGTAGACAGCTATCATGTCTCCTCTCAGTCTTCTTTTTGTTAGACTAAACATTCCTAGTTCCTTAAGCCGTTCCTCATAGGACATGGTTTGCAGACCGTTCACCATCTTGGTAGCTCTCCTTTGAACCTGCTCCAGCTTGTCAGTGTCTTTTTTAAACTGGGGTGACCAGAACTGGACACAGTACTCCAGATGAGGTCTGACCAAGGTAGAGTAGAGGGGGATAATAACTTCACGTGATCTGGACTCTATTCATATTGGGTTACATCTGAATATCTGAAGATGCAACAAGCATGTTTTAGTCCAGCTTTGTTTTCATTTGTATTTTCTTTCCATTGATTTCATGATGCTTGGCAGCAGATTTGCTTCTCAGGCAAATCCCAGATTGAAAGGACGAAATGTAGATCAAAGGGAATATGTACAGAAGACTCCAGTCCCCTTTTGTTTGTGTGTTTGTTTGTTTCTGCAAAGTACCTTTGCAAAAACAGTAGAAAAATACTGAGTTGCCTTCTTGGAGGAAATGGTTCATACAGGCATCACTTGCCTTGGTTTTGATATGGGAGAGACAAGTTTCCAGTTTGCCCTTTTCCTCTTCAATGTCTTTACTGCATTTTATACTATGTCCTGTATTTTATTGTATGTGAAAGGGCACTACTATACAGATAAACACAAAGATAAGGTGATGAAAAATAAAAGTACACCAGAGCCTGGTTTTAGTCGATCCTGTTTTCATGTGAGCTTTGTGAGCGAGAAAGGTGATTTAGGATTCTTTGGGGGGTGGTGGTGGTAGATATTACTGAGTTGTAACTGAATCCTGAGGCTGTAATGCACTTCGGCTAAGTTAGTTTGGGACTGTTTCCTCATTCACACATAGGCAGGAAAGAATGTGTTTACACGTGTTCCTACCTACCTCTGTGCGAATGCTGAAAGCATCCCGACCTGACTCAGCCAGGAAAGGCCGGACGGGTGGGGATGCCTCCCCCAGGCCTGCCCGCCATTGGGTGGGAGAACCCAGGGGCGGGCAGCCCTGTCAGGCGGCTTCCCCTGGTTCCTGCAAGCTGTACAGGATCCGTATGGCATGTCACTTGTATGGCACGTCAGGTGACCAGCATCCAGAGCCTCACTGGTTCTGGCACTGGAGAAGGTTACTGTACATGTTTCCTCAAAGCCACAAGTCCTGCTTGTACTAACCCACCACAGTCCTCCACCACCACCACCATGTCCATTGGCCCAAAACTTAAAGTGAAACTGCCCAAAATGGAAAAGGGAAAATGTCTGTTGTGGCAATTTCAAGCTGCAATGGGAGAAAAACCAAGTGGAAATGTCTCCAGTAGCAACAGTGCGTATGAACCCATCAGCTTCTCATGTCTTGGTTGACTTTTCTGGCTGAGTCAAGGCATGGAAGTCCCTGACCTCTGGCCCATTTATGGTGAATGGGAGAATCTGTGCAGGAGTTTGATGCATGGATAAGAGACCTTGACCGTCAGCTGTTTTGTGTCAGTCTAGGAATTCCCTGCTGAACAGTTGACCAGCTTTCAGAGTCATGGGGTACTTGGGGACTTGATAGGATTCCTCACTCCCTTGATGATGTAGACAACTCCCTTGGTGAACGACAACTTCTGTCAAGCATCCCTTAAGACAGCAATGGATCCAAAAGGGCTGCCTGGAAGCAAGAAAAAATTCTCACTAGTTGCAGCTTTCAGATGGTTTTCAATGGTAGCTCCATGTAGAGCGCACTACAGTAGTCTGATATGGAAGTTATCAGAATGTGAAGCACTGTGGCCAAGTTATTCTTATCCAGGAAGGGCCAAAGCTGATGACCTAGTCAGAGATGGATGTAGACACATCTGACTGTTGCTGTCATATGGGTCTCAAAATGGCAGCAATGACTCCCAAGCATAGATTTAAGCTATGTTATTTGCTGCTAAAAATTCAGCAATGCTTACATAAGGGATTGGACAAATTTATAGAGGAGGCCATAACTGGCTGTCTACTGCCTCCATGCATGGAGAGGGTATTCTCTAAAGATCTTGCTAATAGGCTTCTCTCAGGCTGCTAGACCTCATGCTCTGTGGTCACACTAAAGATTTAATCCAGTTTCAGTCCACTTTCGGAGTGAGAGAATACATCAGCAAAGTGACATCTTGTTTGCTTGCAGTGTTACATACCTCAAAAATTCACCATTGGCACAGATAATGTGGAAAGAGAACTTTGCTGACATGTCCACTCTGAAAGTGGGCTGAAACTGGATTAAACCTTAGGTGTGACCACAGCCTTGGACTCCTAACCCAAACCCCAGTAGGCACTAAAGGTTCTCTCTAGTTGTGTTTGACAACCCTCATCCTCCCAGCTCAGCAGACTGATGGAAGTTGTAGTTCAAAACACCTGGAGGGTGCCCAGTTGGTCAAAACTAAATTCTAAATGGATACCAGAGGACCTCGGAGGACTTTCTGCCCGGTTCTCTGGAAAATGACTCCAATTCCCAGCAGCCACTGCATTTTCCACTGCCCATAAAGTGAATATCTCGGCCATGGATTGGCTGAGATGAAGAGCCTGGTCACGGAGATGCTGTCCGGTTGGTTGAGGGATGTGTGGCTGGGGGAAGGGGGAGGGGGAAAATGGGTGATAGGCGCATGCGTACTCAGCAATTGCGCGGGGCAGTGTTGGAAGAGGAGCAAGTGGTAGGCAAAGGTGCTGCTGCTGCCCAATTCCCTTTGCAGATGCAGGTAATTAAAGCGCAGCGCCTGTAGAGAAGCAAGGAGTGTTGCTCTTCTAAGCGCTCCTTTTCTGCTTGATTTTCTCATAAGGAAAGGATGTGGTCGTGCATTTCCTTCTGTTCGCCTCTCCTTTTCTCCTTTCCCATTCTCTCCTTTTCCTTCATCTCTTCTTCTGGGGTGGCAAACGTGGAGTGGGGTGGGCAGGTGCTATTAAACTACACATCCCACTATTCCGTGCCATTGTCTGAACTTGCTGGGCCTCATGGGAGCTGTAGTTCAGGTTCTCCTGGAGAGACCCAGAGATCTGCCGCCTTTTGGTCAAAAGCTCAGGAGAATCCAACACGATGGCCACTTAGTTCTCCCCATAGATCTTATAAATTTTGCAAAAGTTGGTCTGGAGAATGGCAGAGGGAAGAACCAGCAAAACAAAACAAAAAGGTAGAAGAAATAACTAAATATAAACGGGATGAGCCTCTAGCACTTGTTGTAGGACCCATGATCAGCTTCCAGATAAAGAAGGAGGTAAAGCAAATGAATTATTTGCAGCGGCAGAGAGAAGGATTAGAACCAAATGATAAAAACTGTAGGGAAATGGAGTTTGTAAGAGCTGTTTGCCAGTGGACGTTGCAGGCAACCTGTCCTTTTCTAGAGGCATTTTTCAGAGGCCGGAAGGTTTCCTCTAGTTAACAGCAGGAGGACTAGATGATCTCTAAGCTTCTGCTCAGCTGTATATCAGCATTATATATCAATATCAACTCCTGCTGACTCCATGGCTGTGATCACACCTAAGGTTTAATCCAACCTTCAGTCCAACCTTCAGAGCCAAAGAACACATCAGCAAAGTGACCGGTCATTTTCTTTCCACATCATCTATCAAAAAGGTGAATTTTCTGAGTTATTTAACACTGAGAGAAAACAGCTTGTCGCTTTGCTGGTGTACTCTCTCACTCTGAAAGTGGACTGAAGCCAGATCAAACCTTAAGTGCGACCATAGCCATGGATCCATCTATCTTAGCGTCTAAAGAAGTGGCCTACCATTACCTACTTCTGGGGTTAATATGTGACCCTTTCTTTCCAGTTTCCAGGCAGTTGCCTCAACAATTAACACTACACTATGGCTGCTCTCCTACCAACATTTAGGGATGCTGAAATAATATCTACAGCTTGATGAGAAAGTAGAATCACTTTTATTATGCTTTATATAGCTGGCTGCTGATATTTTAATAATTTTCTGAAGAAGATTTCTTCTTGTATCTTTATTGCTTTTTATTTCTCCTTTTACTATGAGAAATATTTGGTTTGCTATTTAAAAAGGTGATTATTAAACACAGTTTTCTGTATTCTAATGGGTATTTATGGAGACATTGCAGATTTACTAATTTGTTGATTTACAGTCTTTATATGGTGGCCTCGTAACCCAAACTTGTTATTTTTTTTAAAAAAAGCCTGGGAGAATAAAGCCTTACCCTGGCGCTAAAAGGACTATAATTCAGCATGTGAGGCGATCTTATTAGGGAGGTTCTTCCATAGGCTAGGTGCTGTCCCCAAGAAGGCCCTGTCCTTCAGGACCACCTGCTTTGCTTTATCTCACATAAATGACATGTAGTCTCATTTAAATAGATGCATTTACTGTAACTTGCCATCTCCAGGACATGGATAATTAATAACTGATGAATGTTCACTCGTTGACCTTGGTCCAGCCACTGTTTTCTCTGCACAACTCATCTGACAGGATCATTGTGAAAATAGAATGGAGAATGGGCTGTGTGTCACTTTGAGTTCTGTTTGTTTAGTAGTTGGAAATGTATAGAACTTATTACAATATTTTCAGCATCCGTTATGACTTCCCTATAGGGCTGGCTTCTTGGGCTTTCTCACATTGCAGAGGGAACTCCCAGACGGTGCATATGTACGTCACGGAGCCGTTTCTTAACCAGTCCTCCATGTTTACACTAGTGGCAGAGTTGGTGAAGCATGTCTTCCTGCTGGAAGAACATAAGAGGAGCCCTGCTGGATCAGGCCAGAGCCCACCTAGTCCAACATCCTGTCCCACACAGTGGCCCACCAATTGCCCATGGGCATCTCAAGCAGAAGACAAGGGCAAAACATTCACCTGCTCTCAGATCCCAGCAAATGGCCTTTAGAGGCATCCTGCCTGTCTCCCCAGCCTGGAGGATGTAGTGAGAATGCAGAAACCAAAGAACTACGGGAAAACATATTCTGATATAAAGCTTGATATAAAGACTTGCTCTGAGTTACAGGAAAATTTGTCATCATCTGATTCACTCACATACGTCTGGAAATTCATTGTGAAATTTCAGGTTACCCAAGAAAAAGAGGAACCTAACCTTATTCTCAATGGAGGTGCTATGCAAAAATTAGCAAGCTTGTGGTTTTAGCTGGTAACAACTATTGTGAAATCACCATATGCTATAAATGTACTGTGGTTCACACTGTGGTTCAAGTTGCAATGTTTGTTTATGGTACCTTAATAAAAGATCTCTGTTCAGCTGCACACCAGTGTCCAGCAAAATTTCTTTAACAGTAGGTTAAAGATCAGTGTCTTGACGTGCGTAAATGGAGGAGGAACGGACTTTTGCATGGATTAGTGAGAATTCAGTGCATCTCATGGGGAAGAATTGTGGTCTTCCAGATATTGCTGACCTACAACACTGATTTTTCATCTTTGCTCGGCTGATGAGAATGTGGCTCAAGCAACATCTGGATCATTTGAAATTTAGCCACTATCCTAAAGCTGCAGAGTCACAAGAACACAGCTGGAGCAGAAAAGTTGGGTTCATCACGCACTCTGGTCTTCTCGCACTTCACCTTCTTTGGGAAAATTATTTCTCTGTTTCCAAGTAGTTTTGCTTTTTCTGGTTGTGGAATTGTTACATTATTTGTTCTGATGACTTCCAAATGTTTATTGAATTTCTTTGTATTGCCCCCAGTATGCCAATAATGACAGGAACAGCTGCTGTGCTTTTCACTCAGAAGTACTGGATTTCAATTTCTATGAATTTTTATCTAATTCTTCCTTCCCACTCCAGTGTCTCCTAGGATACTATGTTTGCAGAGAGATTGCAGAGAGACTAAACGAATTCTTTGCCTCCATATTCACGGAGGAAGACAGAGGATACATGCCAGTAGCTGAGCTTGTATTTTCTGAAGAATTAAACTGGACAGAGATAACCAAGGAAGAGGTCCTTGCATGTCTTAATAAACTAAATGTTAACAAGTCACTGGGACCATATGGTATTCATCCAAAAGTCCTTAAGGAACTCAAATGCGAAATTGCTGACCTTCTAGCAAAAATATATAATCTTTCCCTCACATCAGGCTCAGTACCTGAGGACTGGAGGGTAGCAAATGTAACACCAATCTTCAAAAAAGGATCCAGGGGTGATCCAGGCAATTACAGACAGTTAGTTTAACATCGGTTCCATGTAAGTTGATGGAAACCATCATTAAAGACAAAATTAGTGTGCAGTTGGAGGAGCAAGCATTGCCGAACAAAAGCCAGCATGGCTTCTGCAAAGGTAAATCATGCCTCACAAACTTGTTGGAATGCTTTGAGAGTGTCAATAAACATGTGGATAAAGGCGAACCAGTAGACATTGTCTGTCTGGACTTTCAGAAGGCTTTTGACAAAGTCCCACATCAAAGGCTACTGAGTAAACTCATCAGCCATGGAATAAAAGGACAGGTTCTGTCCTGGATTTGTGACTGGCTTAAGGGCAGGAAGCAAAGAGTAGTAATAAACAGCCAACAATCAGGGTAGAAAGAGGTAAAAAGTAGGATCCCCCAAGGTTCAGTGTTGGGACCAATGTTTTTTAATTCATTCATCAGTGATCTAGAAGAAGGGGTACACAGTAAAATAGCAAAGTTTGCTGATGATACTAAATTATTTAAGGTAGTAAAATCCGAAAGAGATTTCCAAGAGCTCCAGAGGGATCTCTTAGCATTGGGTGAATGGGCAACCAAGTGGCAAATGTGCTTTAATCTTAACAAGTGCGAAGTAATGCACATCAGGGCCAAAACTCCAAATTATTTCTATAAACTGATGTAGTTTTGAGCTTTCTGCAACACACCAGGAAAGGGATCTCGAGGTTCTGGTGGACAGTTCAATGAACGTGTCAACCCAGTGTGCATAAGCAGCAAAAAAACCTAATTTTTCCCTCCCTTTACGAAACCAGGCTTCTCTTATGTTCTTATGTTCTTAATATTGTAGCTTGCTTTTTCTCAGTTATGGGAATGAAAAAGGAAGAAAGTTCTTTATTATATTATTACTATCACTAATTTCATTTGTACAGCCTAAAAAGCTGGGAATAATTAGGAAGGGAATAGAAAATAAGTCAGCAAGTATTATTTTGCCTCTTTATAAATCTATGGTGAGGCCACATTTGCAATATTGTGAACATTATGGTTTTTGTTTAAACCAAGCTCTGCCTGCTTTAAATGTTATCCAGTGTCAAGTTGGAATGTGTGTGTGTTTTAATCATACTTTTCACTGGATGTGTCTCCATCTTACAGATGGCCGTGAGCTTTAATGATGTGGCCGTGTATTTCACAGAGGGCGAGGGGGCTCTGTTGGATCCAGGTCAAAGGACCTTGTACAGGGAAGTCATGATGGAAAACTATGGGACATTAATCTCTTTGGGTAAGAAACTTGGCTTCCTGTTTTGTAAGACTCTGGATTTGTGTTTCTATAATGACGGCCTCATTGTTTAGATTATGTCAACATAACTTCATTAGTCAGGGCTGTGTTCGCACATTACAAGTGCCTCAGAGATGGTAGCATGTAACCTTTCTGTTCCCATCCCACGTCTAATCCACCTTTTCTAGGTTAAAATGTTTATGAGAAGGGAGGCCATGTAGAATGTCCATGAGAGGGGGAGGGGCAGATTAGAATGTCCGTGAGAGGGGGAGGGGCAGACTAGAATGTCCATGAGAGGGGGAGGGGCAGAATAGAATGTCCATGAGAGGGGGAGGAACAGGCTAGAATGTCCATGGTAGGGGGAGGGGCAGATTAGAACATCCATGAAAGGGGGAGGGACAGATTAGAATGTCTGTGAGAGAGGGAGGGGCAGAATAGAATGTCCATGAGAGGGGGAGGGGCAGAATAGAATGTCCATGAGAGGGGGAGGAACACGCTAGAATTTCCATGGGAGGGGGAGGGGCAGATTAGAACATCCATGAAAGGGGGAGGGACAGATTAGAATGT
>MTQE01002541.1:419258-429938 GCA_014337955.1 Aspidoscelis marmoratus | reverse complement strand
AGGGGCAGATTAGAACATCCATGAAAGGGGGAGGGACAGATTAGAATGTCCGTGAGAGAGGGAGGGGCAGACTAGAATGTTCATGAGAGGGGGAGGGGCAGATTAGAATGTCCATGAGAGGAGGAGGGACAGATTAGAATGTTCGTGAGAGGGGGAGGGGCAGAATAGAATGTCTGTGAGAGGGGGAGGGGCAGATTAGAACATCCATGAAAGGGGGAGGGGCAGATTAGAATGTCCGTGAGAGGGGGAGGGGCAGATTAGAATGTCCGTGAGAGGAGGAGGGGCAGATTAGATTGTTTGAGGGGGTAAGGAGCAGATTGGCCTGTGAATTATAACCTGTGAACCATCTCTAAGCATCTCTGTGCTGCTCTAGAGATTTTTTTAAAAAAAAATTGCGTGATTACTGGAAAAAATCCTACGCTTGGATCTTTTCCATTTTGGACAACAGATCAGGCTGTGATATTTCAACTTCTTACTGCATTTTGTGCCAGGCTAGAGTAGATGAAAGATTCATTTTTTACAGTGTCTGTTCTTCGTGGGTCTTCCTTAACCTCACACCACACAGGATGCTTTTTTGGGTAACAGTGAAAGGCACACAGGCACTCCACATATGTACTTTTAATCCTTGCGGTCATGTGCCCTACATCCTGAATGCGCCTTTCCTTTACTCTTATCAGTGTGGTTGGGTTATCACAGCCAAGTGAAAGTACAGATGATGTGTAAATGTTGGTACGGCATAACCGTATTTTTCAGTTTCACCATTTTAGAACACACATACAGACACACCCAGGAAACATACTTCTGTAGAAACCTGGCTAATCTCAGCAAGTCCCTTGGTATTCCTTGTTTTCTTCTGTTCTGAGCAGGATTTCCATTTGAAAAGCCTGATCTCATCTGCTTGCTAGAAGAAGGGGAGAAGCCATGGGTGCCAGATTTGTTGGGCCTGGATAAAGCAGAGACCACTGACAGCGACTTAGGTAAGGGGTCCTATTAATCCAGATGGTCAGACACCGTGGCATGATTTGTCATTCCAGCCTGTGCATTTTTGAAACCTTGAAATCTCATTTTGTGCATTGGAACCCCCTTTGGAAGACAAGACAATGAGGTGCCTACCAAACGGGAAAAATATTTCACAGCTATTCCCACACGGATGTTTCAGTTGTCAGTTTTGTCCCTTGACAAAATGCTTTCCATATTTTAAAATTCATTTAAGACACTTTACATACTCCTTTTCATTCTAAAAAAAATCTCAACTTGGTTTACATGAAACAAAAAAACAATAAAAATAACAAATAAAAACATATTAAAAACTGGATGGGCGAGGGAGGAAACGTATTTTTATTCAGGGAATGCCCGAGTAGGAACATAGGTCTTTAATGGGCACTTATTAGCTGTAAATATGGGACCCTCAAGAACAGCAAAGGGAAGGGCATTCTAAAGGGAAGGTGCTACCACTAACAAGGCCTGACTGCAAGGCCATTCTGTATAGCATGGGATGTGCCAATGGAAACTGAGGTCAGGCACTTGTGAGGATTGTCTGGAATCAGATATGTATAGTTCATAGGTCATGGGGAGATGTTTTAAGACCTGCAGCGCATTTAATGGGTTTACCCTTCAGTTTTCTTTTTAGATCTCTTTCTTTCCTGTAGCATAAAATAAACCTTTTTGTTTTATCCTTTGCCCAGCAGGAAATTGCACTAAACAGTACCTGTGTACCATGTGGGACAGAAATCTTACTGAGAGAGTGGATATTGACAAAGACCAGGAAGTCTACATAGGAAAGAAATCCTATAAATGCTTGAACTGCGGCAAATGTTTTACTGAGAAGTCGAAACTCCTCATACACCAAAGAGTCCACACAGGAGAAAAAGCATTCAGATGCCTGGAATGTGGGAAGCGTTGCGCAACTAAATCCAACCTGACCACCCATCTGAAAATCCACACTGGCAGGAAGCCATACGAATGTGTGGAGTGTGGGAAACATTTTTCTCGTAAATCCTATTTTGCGATCCACCAGAGATTCCACACAGGGAAGTATCTGTACAAGTGCTCTGAATGCACAAAGTGTTTTGTTCAGAAATCCAAGCTAACAAATCACCAGAGAATCCATACGGGAGAAAAACCGTTCCAATGTCTAGAATGCGGGAAATGTTTTGCTTGGAAGTTTCAGGTTAAAGAACACAACAGCGTCCACGCAGGAGAGAAACCATTCAGATGCTTTGAGTGTGGAAAGCATTTTTCACATAAATCAGTGCTCATCACCCACCAAAGGGTACACATAAGAGCCCCTTACAGATGCTTGGAGTGCGGGAGGCATTTTCCTTATAAATCAGTCCTCGTCGTCCACCAGAGAACCCATACAGGGGAAAGCCCCTACAAATGCGTGATCTGTGGGAAATGTTTTGCAAATTCTACGGCCTTTGCTTTACACAAGCGAGTCCATCTAGGAGAGAAGCCCCATAAATGTTTAGAGTGTGGGAAATGTTTCACTTGGCAGTCAGTACTTAGCATCCATCAGAGGGTTCATACTAGGGAGAAACCGTTCAAATGCTTGGAGTGTGGGAAATGTTTTGCTTATTCCTCTGCACTTACGACGCACCGGAGGGTTCACACCGGAGAAAAGCCGTATCAGTGCTTGGAGTGTGGGAAGTGTTTTATTTACTCCTCAACTCTTACGACGCACCGCAGGGTCCATACAGGGGAGAAGCTGCATCGGTGCCTGGAGTGTGGTAAATGTTTTGCTTATTCGTCCGCGCTTACGACGCACCGGAGAGTTCACACAGGAGAGAAACCGTACCAGTGCTTGGAGTGTGGGAAGCGTTTTGCTCGCAGGGCAGTCTTTGTGCGACACGAGAGATCCCACACGGGAGAGAGACCTTTTGAATGCTTGGAGTGTGGGAAATGTTTTGCCGACGCCTCGACGTTTGTAACGCACAAGCGAGTCCACACGGGAGAGAAACCCTACAAGTGTTCGGAATGCGGGAAATCCTTTGCTCATTCCGCGACCTTTGGTAGACACAAAAGGATCCACACGAGGGAGAAACCCTATAAGTGCTTGGAATGTGAGAAGTGTTTTGCCGATTCCTCTACCTTTGCTAAGCATCGCAGAATCCACTCAGGAGAGAGAACCTATACAAGTTTGGCGTATAAATGCTTGGAGTGTGGGAAGGGTTTTGCCTGTAGGTCACACTTTGTGAGACACCAGAGGGTCCACACGGGAGAGAAGCCCTATAAATGCTTGGAATGTGGAAAGGGTTTCGCGGATCCTTCAACCTTAGCCAAGCATCAGAGTATCCATCCAGGGGAAAGAACTCACAAATGCTTAAAATGTCAGAAATGTTTTGTACAAAGTTCAGACCTTATCAGACATCAGAGGAGCTGTGCAACAGACAATCCATACTCGTGCCTGATGTGTGGCGAATGTTTTCCTTCAACGTCAGCACTTATTTGTCACGAGAGAGCACACGTGGATGAGAAATATTATGATTTCCCTAAGAATTCCCGCTTCCTGTAAAGGATGGAGCATAATCCAGTTTCACAAAATTGCAGGGGAGAGGTGTGTTCTTGGTAACAAAATTAGTCAGCTTGGCCTGTGGTGAACCAAACTGATGAGACAGTATAGTAAAGTGGTTAGAGTATCAGATTAGGACCTAGAAGCCCCTGGGTTCAAAATCCCTACTCAGTCAAGTATCACACTGGAAGACCTTGGCCCAGCCATTGGCCCACAGTCTAGCCTACTTCAGAAGTGTGCTTTTGAGGGAAGGATAATAGTCTGCTGCCTTGAACCTGCTGGAAAAAATGATAGGATATATAAATGTCCATAAAGACAAGCTCTGGCCTATTCCAGCCATGATGGTCAGAGGCAAGTGATGATGGGATTTGTAGTTCACTAACATCTGAAAGATACAGTTTCCCAACACTAATAAAACAGTTTATATATGCATTTGAGGAAGAGGATATTGTCACTGGTCCTGAAAACAAAGTTCTGAACTTCCTATTTTTTCACATTGAAGGTCTGGGGAGGTTATAGTATTGATATTAGAGATGCCCCAAGCAGAATTTGTAACAAACTTGAGTTTCCCAAAGAAGGTGAGGAGGTAACACAATTTCACTCTTCATGTCCTCTGCTGTTGTGGGGAAAAGCATGTGAACAAAAGCTGTAGGACAGAGCATCTTAAAGTCACAACACCCACCTACTCCCTTCAGGGACTTTCCTGTAGCTGCCCCTTTGTCCCAGCTGGCCTTGTTGCAAAGAGGGAGTGCCAGCTATTACACCAGTATGTGGTCTGCAACAATTCTCCCCCCCCCCAGTTTTTTCTGTCATTTAGAATCACATTAAATGCAGATTAATTTTTCTTTAGAAATTCTAATTTGTAATTTTTGTGTGTGTTGCTAATTGTACCGTGAGTAGGATGTTTTTGAATAAAATGTAAGATTTGTGAGGATTTGAGTGCTGAAGCTTTCTCAGAAATTATAAACAACTTTAAAAATCCTGTTCCTAAATTACTGATATTTTTCTAAAACTCAGCGGATCAAAAAAATAAGGAGTTTGGAAAATTCCTATATGTTATATGAAAACATAGGATACTTTAGGCTTTTAAAGAAAATTTGAGATTTTCGATTGGTTTTTGAGTAAGAACTTTAAAGGGTATGAGAAGAATGTTATTTTATTGTGATTGATTTTTTACTTGTATTGATTTGTTGTATTCTTTGTATTTTTTTCTGTTTGTTGTAATCTGCCTTGGGCAAAACTTTGTTTTTGGAAAGGTGGTATACAAATAAAAATGGAATTTTATCACAGTAAACTGACATACGGCCTGGGCGGAAGTGTTCACATGTTGTGGTGCTGTTCAAGAAAAACAAACGAAAACACGCAGATGAATCAACAAATCTAAGGCCATTGGCCTTGTAGCAGATGCTGGAGTAGCTTCTGCTAAGGCAGTGGTTCTCCATCTTCCTAATGCCGCGACCCTTTAATACAGTTCCTCATATTGTGGTGCCCCCAACCTAACCCTAACTTCCAACCATAAAATTATTTTCATTGCTACTTCATAACGACCCCTGTGAGAGAGTAGATCGACCCCCAAAGGGGTCACGACCCACAGGTTGAGGACCACTGTGCTAAGGAGCAGCTGCATTTGCAAGAGGCTTTTTCAACCCAGAAACGCCCCCTGCCTTACCAAACACTACCCCAGTGGTATTTTTATTTTTTTAAAATTCATTTTAGAAAATTTATATCCTGCCCTTCACCGAATGGTCCCAGGGTGGGTTACAATGAGATTAAAACATACCAAATAGTAAAACATAATTCAAAATATAACCCCCTTTCTCCCACCCCCACCACTAACGGTGGTGCACGAGAATCATGCGCCACATGCATCCTAATCCCTATCTTTCCCGGCCAGAAGAATGATCATTTGCACCTCTGCCAAGATCAGGGCATCTCAGATGATCCCAAAGTGAAGGTGTGACCACAGCTTCTAAGTCACTCAACAGAGGCACCCATACGATTTTGAGAGCACACAATAATAGACCTGCTGGGTGACTCCCAAGTTCTGCTTTGCAAAACAGAACTGGAGTTAATGTTTTTGACATATATTAATTTAATGATGTCGTGCTTTTATTCCCGTCGGCCGTTTTGCGCGTCCTTAGGTGATACATCAAATCCAAGTTTCCGACCCATGTAGGTGACACACTAATGTACAACTGAAGTATAATCTAAAACTACGCTTCCCAGGAGCACCTGTGATGATTTCAGCCTCCCTGGGGGAACCGGATTGGCTGAGTTAGAGCTGTGGAACGCGAAGTTGTTGAGTGATTGGCTGGGAGGGAGAAAGGTGTGGGCGGGGGGGGGCACGAGAGCATCTTCCATCCCCAGGACACAGAATTGAGTGCATGCAAGATCAAACTGAGCGGTGAAGCCCAAATCGCCTCGTGTGTAAATGCAGGTAAGGAAGCACACTGAAGAGACGTGAAGTCAGTGCGTAACTGAGAAAGGGGCAGGTGAGCAGCTTTTAAAGAGAATTCCCTGGAACTGGCTGCCCCTTTGCCTGAGTTATCTTCTCCCTTTATAAATGCATTTAGAAAGTGAGTGTAGCACGAGGAGTTGGAACCCCTTGATGTGTAAAAAGGAGGCAAGAAGAGCACATAAAAGCAGGAGGAAAACCCCCAAATCTTCGTTTTTAAAATAGCGGAATGGGGGGGGGGGAAACATCCCCCAAAGTCAAATTACACTGTTCCTGGAATAACCTTTTTTTTTTAAATTAAAGCCAAATATTACAACAGCTATTAAAGACACCTTGCATTTATTTACCTTGACTGCATGATTCTTTTTTTTAAGTCTTGTGCGCTACAGAATCTTAGCTTCGAGATATGGTTCTTGATGTTATTATTATGGTTTGCATAGAAAAAAATTCTGATCTTTCATCCCTGCACCTTTTTAAGGCAGAAAAAGGAGTAATGATGTACTAGTTCTGATGCGGCAGTGCTATAAAACTCACCTTGGAGGTGTGCTGTGTCTCGCCTACAGGATTATGTTTTCATGCCAGTTTGGTTGTAAATTAAATAGAGCCTGCCCCATCAACTGACTTGCTTTTTGCCTGCTTCTGACCATATTTTAAAAAAAACCCTGCAACATAATAAAATCTCTACTGCAGTGTTGTGAGAACACTGAAAGCATGGAATTGTAGCATTTTCTTTTTGCCAGGAACACAGAGATCTACCTTGCACTTGTGTTTAAGTGTCAGCCCCAGGTTGGGTCACAACATATGATAAAGCAAACACTAAGGTGGCGTCCAGATAGTAGCCAGATATGCCACTAGGAGGTAGATAACGCGGGAAATCCTCTCCACGCAATTACTGTCTCATCACTAGACAGTCCCATAGTATGTTTTAACTATGGTGGTCATCCAGGCATTCGGGGGTCCTGAATGGAGGTGCTTATCGTCACGTCTGTGTGTTTGTGCCTGTTTTGACTCCTACACATGTGTGCTAGATGGAGTAATCATGGCAGCGCCATCCAGAAGGGAGGAAAGGAGAGTTACATTTTAATTATGTTTTACATTGCTTGATGGTTTTTTATCTTTTAATTGTTGTGATCCACCTTGGGACATCCAGTTGAAAAGTTGGAAATAAATCAAATGAAATAAATATTCATTGTGATCTTTCTACACTTCTGTGAGCTGCTGTTTTCCTTAATAAGCAATGGTACAGACATTTGTTTTAAATAAATTCAGTTCCACTGGAGGTCTTCAAGCAGAGGCTGGACAGACATCTGTCTGTAAAGGTTTAAGAAATCCTGCATTGAGCCTGGGGTTGGGCTGGATGACTCTGGAGGTCCCTTCCAACTCCATAATTCTATGATAATCCTATGATAATCTGATAGATACATATTATTTGAGTAGAAACCCTCAACCTAAGGCAAAGCATTTGGGGGACTAAATAAATTTGGGGAACTGCATGTCATCCCTTTAAATTCACGTCCATACCAGGGTGGGCAGGCGGGGACTGACAGTTGCCCAACGCTGCTTTCCCTACAGTAGACTATAATTCCCAGAAGTTCCAAGACGAGCACACACATTACAAATGCCTGTCACCATTGGCCCCAGTTGGGGATGACGCTGATGTCCTATTGGCTAAGGCCTTTGGCATCCGCTGTCTGATTGGTTGCCTCACATCGCAGTTTAGGGCGGAAGTGGGAAGGTCTCTTCTATCTACGCTATTTGCGGCGGGGAGGGAGGGGAGCGCGGGGCAAGAGAGAAGATGAATGGCAGGGGCAAGGAAGACCCCTGGAGGAGCTCTTGAACCACGTGGTTTGCGATCCCTGGTGAGGGGGAGGGAAGGCCGTGGGGTGCGTGTGCGTGTGCCTGACACCGTGCTGGCTTTTCGTGCACCAAGAATGGGGAAATCTAGGCGCCTCCAAGAGTTGGACTACGACTCCCATCAGTCCTTGCTAACGCGGCCAATAGCAGGGCTGATGGGAGTTGTAGGTTCCGCGGCGTCTATGGTAATCATCTGTGTTGACTAGTGCTTGGTGTATTTCCACAGCAGCGGCAGCGGCCAAGGATCATGGGCATTGTAGTCCAGAAAGGGAACTTTTCCAAACTCTGCTGCTGGTGCCACCAACGCGGGCAGCTTTAGGGTGTGTGTGTGTGTATGTGTGTTGTTGCTGCTGTACAGCTGGGTTCCAAAAGCCTTGCAAGGAGGTCGAGTCGTCTGCGTTTGTGTGTGTGTGTGTGCGCGTGTCATGATTTGCACTTGCCTGCCTCCCTGCAAATTTGGCCGCCCCAAATGTAAGTTTGCAGTCACGAGCCGTGCAAGAGCCACACATTGCGATGGGCCTCTTCCGATGCTGTTCTTGGGCAACGTCCTTCCTCCGTCAGCCTAGGTAATATGATTCACGTTTGGGTGCCTGGCTGGGTGGTGGGTGAGAAAGTGCTAGGAGAACATGAGATCTTAGGATCCAATTGTGCACAATAACAGATGATCTTAAGGATTGCAGTTCTTGGTCTGCTGTAGAATCCAGCACAGTGTTGGGAGTGTGTTGCTGAGCTAAGATAATAAACCCAGGAGCT
The DNA here is from genome assembly GCA_014337955.1 of Aspidoscelis marmoratus. Lineage (NCBI taxonomy): Eukaryota > Metazoa > Chordata > Lepidosauria > Squamata > Teiidae > Aspidoscelis > Aspidoscelis marmoratus. Next base: position 421,365 of record MTQE01002541.1, on the reverse strand, counting down.
TCCTTTCCCTTTTTTTTTGCTAATTGCAGCGCTCCTAGACATTTTTGCTGACCAAAAATTACTGTGATTTTCTTTCGGCTGTTTGAGGGTCGCTACGACTGGAGAAGATCGAATGGCAAATGTCATGGCAGAGGCGGCAGCAGCAGCAGCCTCCCGATTTGATTTTTAAAGCCCTCTCTGGAGCCAAACCTTCATTCCCAGCTCCATCAGGGGAGTGTGTTGAGCTTTAGTTGTGGAGTAACAACATTGGCCTTGGTTGTACGTTTTGAGCCAGGGAGATTGTGAAGAGGCGGAGAGTTATCTTAAAAAGCGGAATATTTGCTTTCATGTATAGCTGTCACTTCCTTCAGAGCCATAATATTCAATACCATACTTATTATGCGTTTACCTCACATTTTCTATGAGAAGGTCTCTACTGTAGGAGAATGAACTTGCCCTGAGGGAAAAACAATACCTGGCCCTAAAAAGGTTAGTTTGATCTTCACTGTGAAAAATGTGAGGGGAAAACCTTCCCATCATCATCATTTGATCTAGGGCAGGTCTTGAAACAAAATCCTAGGCCTTTTCTGCGCTAACCTCTTGGGTGTTTTTCCACTAGCACTAAGGACCCATTTGGCTCAGAGCAGGAAGACCCCATTTCCACTACAGACCCCATTAGAGCCACATTTGTTTTAACCTGTTCTAGGGAAATTCGGATCTTATGGGTCCTTAGATCTGGATTAAGGAAGGTCAGTGGAAACACATACCCCTTACTTGATCCTTATTAGGGAATCTGGATTAGCTAAATCTGGATCAACTGCAAGCAGAGCCATCTGCATTGTATGGACTTCAGAATGTGAAATGGGTGCTAAGGAGCACCACAATGCAGATTCCTAAGCCCTGCTCTGCACCAGTGGGTGTGAACTACCACTGTAAGGACTGCCCAAACCATGATGCAATTGGCCCACAGCACCTCTAACACCCAACACAATTGGCCCACACCTCCATCAATCAAACACTGCATCCAGGTAGTGGGGACAAGGTGCCTTTGAAAGCAATGCAAACACATCATTGCCATCAAAGCAGTCCCTGTTGCAGAAGCTCTTCAAAGGAGTCTTTGCAATTGCATTGTAACAGTGTCACTTGAGGCCACACCTGCATTGTTCCTAGATCTGTTCTAAGTGCAGATATCCCTTCATTGATCTGGATCAGAGGGTGCTGGCATGGATGTAGACCACATTTGTTGGGTGTACAACTAATCTGGATTATTGAGCCCTTAGTACGGCATGTACTAAGTGACTCCTTTATCTGGATTGACAAGGGTTGCTGCTTATCCAAGATCCTCCTGCTTGAAGCTTCTTTGTCAGGAAAGTGACGCAGTCACATGCCCATCATTTTTCATTCATACAGGTGTTTTTTTCCTGAAAGACCCACTTGCAATCCTGTTGAAGACTTTGTCTTCAATTATTAATTAATTTATTACATTTATATTCTACCCTTCCCCCAAAAGTCCCAGGGTGGGTCACTGCGTATAATAAAACATTGAACACTAAAATATATTTAAAATTTAACCCACTCAACCTCGCACCCACCCGTCCATCCATCTGGCTGTCCATCCATCCATCCATCCATCCATCCATCCATCCATCCATCCATCCATCCATCCATCCATCCATCCATCCATCCATCCATCCATCCATCCATCCATCCATCCATCCATCCATCCATCCATCCATCCGTTCCCCTTAGCTAAGTTAACACACAACTTTAAAAAATGGTTTAAAAGTAATATTTATTTCCCTCTTCCTTCTCTTCTAGGGCCTTATGAGAAGGCAGAATGTGGCCACCTCTAATCTGCCATTTCTTGCTTAGAATAATTGTGAGAAGGGTAGACTGGCATGGGAGTGGATCCACCTGTGAACCACTTCTAAGTTGCCTCAGGGGCATTTCATTCACTGTGTGTGAATGCTGTCCTCGGAGGGAAATGAGAAGGTTGATGGGCAGATCGGCCCATGAAAAGTCCTGCCTACAAACCAACCTCGAACAGTCTCCAAACGGCCTCCGCGGTGCTGTTTTCACTGCATAAAAACATAAGAAAATAAGAGGAGCCCTGCTGGATCAGGCCACG
>MTQE01002541.1:390219-419248 GCA_014337955.1 Aspidoscelis marmoratus | reverse complement strand
TAGGCTCTCATCTTATGCTCTACTTTTGCTAATATAGGGATTGAAGATGAGTAAATGGTCAGTAATTCTTTCCTTCCTTTGCCCTCCAAACACACCAGTAACATGTTCCTGTTTTCTTCCCCTCCTGCTTGGCTTTGGAATGACTGAGACCTCCTGGGCTTGGCTATAGCTTTTCCTAGCTGGCCCAGTGACTTCTTTGTGTTGGTCCGGGACAGTTGGGTTGGAAGAGCTGCTGATGGTTTGCTGTGAAGGCTCTATGAACAAACAGGCATCTGGTTTTAGAACCAGTGAGAGCTAAACTCCAGCTTGGGATTTTAGATTGTGTTTGGAATTAATTCTCCTCCTCTGTTCCTAGCAGTTTTAGCATTGTGCCTGCCTGAGGTAAAATTCCTTGTTATTAGGTTTAGGTAGAGACCACAATTTTGACATGTTTCTGTTTGTTTATTATTTATATTCCTATCCTGCCCTTTATCTGAAATGGCAAGTTTCAATAATGTCACAGTAGAAACAGATAAAATATGACTAAATCAATGACAGTGCTTGTATGGGGAGGGAATATTGTTCCCTCAGCCAAAGACCAGGGCAAAGAGGTGCCTCTTTACCTGCATTTGGAACACATACAACAAAGATGCCTGATATGTCTCAGAGGGGACATTACTTCATAGTTTGGGGGCTACAACTGAGAAGGCCCTCCCACATATTCCCATCCCCTTAACTACTAAAGGTGGTGGGACCACCAAGTGGTACTCAACAGCAGATCTCAGAGCCCAGGCAGCTCTGTATGGGAGGAAGCATTCCTTTAGATATTTGGGACTTTAGATGTTTGAATGTGATACACTGGTTTAACTAACTGCTTTAATGACATATATCCCCACTCCTGTGAGCCGTTGTCTCCAACTCTTCCTATTTCTTGTTTTTTGAAAGGTGATATGGGTTTTTTTTCCACTGACCTCCCTTAATCCTAATCTAAGATGATCTAAGGGAGGTACCCAATGTGTCCCTATGGGTGGTGCAGCACCCAGTACCAATGGGTGCTAGCCTGCTCATAGTGGAAATGCCAGAGCACCCATGTGGCAAATTCAGATTGACCCACGTGGGGCCCGCCTGTCACCCCAGGTTTTTGGGCAGACAGGGGGTGCAATCTCCATAGACGCTCTGGAGATTCTTAGAAGATTCTCCAGAGCCTTTGACAAAGGTCCATAGGATTGGCATTGCTCTCGCGTGGGGTCCTTTTCGGAGTCTGTGCTATTCTTTGGAGCCAGCTTCAAATCCAGATTTGATCCCTATTGTAGACCCCTTTAATGGGGTCTATAGGAAATCCGGACTATAAGTCCTGAAGGGTGACTTCTTTCCTTCCTGGCTTGAAATTGTACTAACTGGATTTGGGTCCTGGTAGACTAGATTGTTTAACTAACAGTCAGGGCTTGATTACAAGGCATTTTCCTACTAGTTCTTGAATAGTGACGAATGTCTTTTCTCATTTTTTTTTGGGGGGGGGAATGTGAATGAGAGAGAAAGTGGATATTGCATTCAGATGTCAGTTATTTATTCTGTTATATTTGGATATTCCAGAATAAAGCATGGATCCAGAATTAAGCACTCCCAGTAGTGCTTTATTCCAGAATTTCCAATTGTAGTGGAATAGTTAAGCGGTGTCTGGATGTAGCCTCATAGAGACTTCCTAATGTAGTTGCCTTTGTTTCATGAATAGTGTTTGGGGGCTCACGTTCATGTTTCTTTTTTTAGGATTTTGTGTGTGGCTTCCTGAGTGAGAACGGTGTGAGAGCGAATTGGCTGCTGGCATGGGAGACAGATGGCTGTGTGTGTGGTACTGTGTGCTTGGAAGTGCACTGTACAGCACCTTTTTTTTTTTCTTCTGTGCTTTTTGCGCAGTTTATGGGTTTCAAAACATGGCTCCCAAGCGGCCAAGGCAGGGAGAGGCACTTACTGTGGCCAAGAGGACCAGGTCCGTGCTGTCCCTGGGGGACAAGATCAAAGTCTTGGATTGCCTCAAGCAAGGCCTTGGCAGCAGTGCTGTGGGAAGGCTCTTTGGGGTTAATGAGTCAACGATACGGACCATCAAGAGGAATGAGGAGGCCATCCGAGCGAGTGTGGCTGGCGGGACCCCAGCTTCTAGCAAGTGCACCTACAGAGCCCGAGACCCCATAATGGACAAAATGGAAAAGGCGCTCAACGTCTGGATGGAGGACCAGGCGCAGATGAAGGTGCCCCTCTCGGCAGTCATCGTCCGCAACAAAGCGCAGCAGATCTATCGGGATCTGGTCGAGGCAGCTGGAGAAGGGGAAGCAGACAAGTTCCTCGCCAGCAAGGGCTGGTTTGAGAACTTTAAGAAAAGGTACAGCCTGCGGAACGTGAAGCTGGTAGGGGAGATTGCGTCAGCTGTGAAGGAGGCAGCCGCTGGGTTCCCGGAAGATGTGGCGGTGGAGAGGATCATGGCGTCTGCCAGGCAGTATGGTTGGGAAGGACTTGAGGACCTTCAGTCTGCTGAGGTGGGTGTGCTCTTGAATTCTCGCTCCCGAGAACTCATGGATGACTTAGAGGAGGAAATTCCATCCGTCCATCACACCAAGGAAGAAGAGGAGGAGGAAGAGGAGGAGGAGGTGGTGGTGCAGGAACCGAGGGCCAAAGGCACCTTGACCCTAAAAAAGGTGAACAGGCTGCTGCAGATGGCTGCTGAGTTATCTGATTATGCACTGGAAATGGACCCATTCAGGGAACGGAGTCTAAGATTCTGCCATGTCTTAACAGAGGGGATTCGTCCCTACAAAGAAGCCCAGCGCCTTTTGCGGCGAAAGACTGCACAGCCCACCCTGCATGCCTTCTTCAAGGCTGTGCAGCCACCAAGCAGCGATCAGCCTGGATCATCGGGGACCACCACCAAAAAGCCCATCACACCACCACTTATCCTTGAGATTTCCTCATCCTCAGAAGGGGAGCAGGAAGAGCACCAGCAAGAGGACAAAGGGGAGGAGGAGGAGGGGAAGGAAGAGGGTCAGGAGCCGCCCTCTTCCCCCTAGGACTACAACAGCTTTGTCCCTTCTTCCCCTCCCCTTCCCCCTTCCCACCGGCCCACCGTCTTCATCAGCATCTTCAGAATTCATCAAAGGTAAGAGAAGTACTTCCTAGTGTTTTGACCTGATGCTGGTGCCGTCCGAAGATTGGTCAGTGCTGGGGTGCTTATAAGTCAGTAGAGTTATTTAGAAGCCAGTCCACCAGTATAAGTTAGTGTACCCCATTGTAACTTTATTTCTTAATTTCTGGTGTTTGTACTGGACGTTTCTTCTGCTGAGCCCATGCGAGCCAATTATCCTCTTCCCCTCCATACCATCTTCTAAAGCTTGTGGTAAGGTTGAAAGGTAGGGAACAGCCCAGGTTTACCCAGTGGAGGCTCCATGACCAGGTAGGGATTCAAACCAGGAACACCAAGGTTCTAGTCCAGCACTCTAATATTACCCTACGTTGATGACATCCTTTTGTGGGGTGGTTTAACAGTGGTTCTACTGACTTGAATTGGCATACTGGGTCTCTCTTCTAAAGCACTATTAACATACACTGGTGGACCAGAGCCTCTTAACAGATTCCACTGACTTACATGGGTGTCCTGGGACCTCTGCAATCCCCATAATCTCTGCATTCAGCTGCATAATCCAGTTTTGCTCTATCCAGATGAATTTGGTGGTTTCTAGCAGGTTAGAATTCTAAGATGTAACCCTGTTAGTCTGGATAATCCAAAGAAAAGAGAGGTTCTAGTATCACCTTAAAGACTAACAAAGAGAAAGACGTTGTGTCATGAACTTTTGTAGACAAGTTAGTCTTTGTTAGTCGTGAAGGAGAAGAGTTGGCTTTCCTACCCCACTTTTCTCACCCATTAAAGGGAACTCAAAAATGGCTGACTAAGCTTTCTTAGTCTTCTCTATTAAAAATCGTGCTTCACACCTAATCAACAATTAGTCAACTTCTGGTGAGGCGGGGCATGCTTGAAGTTTGTACGTGCTGATGCTATTCACCAGAAGTTCACTAATTCTTCACTAGAGGCCGTAGTGCGAGTAGGCCTAGGAAGGTTCAAGTTTCTCCCAGGAAGTGGAAGTGCACACACTCACATACTCTGCTTGCTGGGAAGACCCAGTGGGCTTCCAGAAGGCCTAATGGACTGCGAAAGTAGGCCAGTTTGCCTGCTGAAAGATTACGCAACTGGGGACAGTTGCCTGCCATGGGCCACCTAAAATATGGGGCACAGGAAGATAGACAAAGAGCCTGTAGCTGCAGTCAATTATAGGCCTGCACATGAAAGGGAAGAAAGAAAATAAATAGGGATAAACAGGAGGGGAGTGAATGTGACGAGAGATGCCATTTCAGATTTCAAAGGCTCAGACCATTTAGGGATTGAAGTTAAAGGGTGGCTACGCATGACAAGGCCTTCTTTGTGATAGCCCCCAGACTGTGGAATCGCTTTGCACCATGCACAAGAATGTAAAGTTCTGCTACTTTACCAGGGCTTTTGGCTAAAGAGGCCTCCGCCTCTTCCTCAGGGTACTGTATTGCTTTTATCTGTTTCCAATTTTGTTTGTATGCACTTCCGTTGTAAATTGCCTTGAGACCTCAGGGTGTAGGGTGGTATATAAATGTTAGCAATAAAGGCACTGCGTTGAATTGGATTAGATTTCAAATCTAGCTGGAAGCTGGTCAAGTTTTTTGGAGTTCCTGATCTCTCCACTTGACATCAGTCAGCAGCATTTGTTTTCAGGTATAGGCTCCATTCCAACTGGACAGTTCTGATGAATCTCTTGAGGATTCCAGTGGCTGGTTCCTTCCTTCCTTCCTTCCTTCCTTCCTTCCTTCCTTCCTTCCTTCCTTCCTTCCTTCCTTCCTTCCTTCCTTCCTTCCTTCCTTCCTTCCTTCCTTCCTTCCTTCCTTCCTTCCTTCCTTCCTTCTTCTGAAATTGGACTAGCTGAAGTTAATTCATCTCTTTGACCCATAGGTGCTGTGGTTTGCCTTGGGAGATACCTGCATCTCAATGAACAGAAGCAAGAGACAGTGGAAGGTCTATCTTGACCAAAGGACAATTCCCCATAGAAACAGGATGTCCTCTGCTCCAGCAGTGACCTTCTATGTTCTTCGATAACTGACCTTCCTGCTTGCCTCTTCCTGTTCTTCACTCCATCTATGCTGAATGTGACCCTTGAAGGTAGTAATAAGTATGGGTTTGAGAGGCATGAAAATGGCTGGGAGCTGATCACTGCTTGTGAATTATGCACTTTCTAGGTCTCCATGTGTGGACAGATCCAGTGGAGAGAGTTTGGAGGAATTATGATCTAGCGAAGATGGTAGACCAAACTTTGAAATAACTGTGTTAAAAACAACAGGGGTCTTAAGACTTTCTGATCACGTGCAACTGGAAAGGAGGGAGGGAATCATAAATTGGCTCAGTGGGACATGTCTGGGGAATCTCTGCCAGTGTTACATCTGCCATAAAAAATGTGACATTAGATAAATAGCTGGTAACCTTCTAAGATGGTTAGAACATCAGAGGAGCCTTGCTGGATCAGGCCACAGCCCATCTAGTCCACCATCTTGTCTCACACAGTTGCCCACCGGTTGCTTCTGGGCCTTCTGAAGTTATCCTTTCAATATGTGTATCCCTGCCAAAGCAACCAAGTATGGGAAAAATCTTCTAGTTCTTATGTCCTCGGTGCTGAGATCATCCAAACAGGACCTGTGAGGAAGCGGATAAGAGTTCTGAAAAGACGAAATGTAACAACAAACCGTTGTTGTATGGCTGCCACACTTGCTCAGAAAGCAAGTGACTTTGATTCGGATACGAAGAGAACCAACCAGGAGATTCTGTTCAAGTTCCTGGGCATTAAAGCCAGTAACTCTTGGCCCACTGGGCTTTCAGGACAATGTGACACTTCTTAGCTACATTCCAAAGAGAGGGGAAGTGGCCATTTTTTGTCATCTATGCACACAGGCACTAATATGGCGTCCATGCTAGGAAAAAGCAGAGATCTTTCACTTCCTTGGTCAAACTCTTGGTGCCATGAATCTAATGCTTTTCCATTTATTCCATCAAATGGAAAGGAGAGCGTAGGCCCCTTCTTGTACTTTCCAGTGTCCTACACGTGGCTTGTTTTGGTGCTTTTATTATTTTTCATCCTGAATGGAATTCAGGCTGCCTTCAGACAGAACCTTTTTCAGCGGTAGCTTGGAAATAGATGGTTAAGTCTTTGGTGAAAAGCAGAAATATTGCTGGATTGACCTCTGACCAGCTGAAGAGGCAGCTGGTAATTTTGTGGGCAGAGAAACTGACAGCAGGAAGGGAGGCGGGTGGATATGTTCCCTCAGAGAACGGATCACAAATGCCTATGGAAGCTTTATGCATTATAAAGACGGGGGCTCACTTGTGAGTACATGGGCTTTTTCACACTTATGCAGTGGGTGTGCCCTTGCATGTACTGAGACTTTCATGGCGGTACTTCTGTCCCTGAGCAGCCTGGAATGTGTGAGGCTGCCTCAATCATGTTCAGCTGTGGAGCATTAAAAACTGGTCCAAAGCTTCCCCAGGAATGTCTGGTTGTGGCCACCTCTTCAGTATGGTTCATGGAGAAGAAGAGTTGGCTTTTCTACCTCGCTTTTCTCACCCATTCAAGGGGACTCAAAGTGGCTGACAAAGTTTTCTATTCTTCTCCCCACAACAGACACCCTGTGAGGCAGGTGGGGCTGTGTGAGCTCAGAAGAGAGCTAGGACTAGCCCAAGGTCACCAGCTGGCTTCATGGAGGAGGGCGGAATCGAACCCGGTATTCCCAGATAAGAGTCTGGCTCCTTAACCACTAGACCAGACTGGCTCATGGAACATGGAGGGGCACTGTGCAAGTGCACTGGTGCATCACGTTACTACCGATGTGTGTGTTGGCACTTCACCGTTGTCATGGTGATGCTGCCAGCGCATGTGCAGTGGCGCCAACTTGAGGAGGCAAGATGGCAGCCCCCAGACCAGGGCTGAATTTGCACTTAGGCCTCTGGTATGCAATTAGGACAGCTCTGGTACAGATACCAGGGCTGTCCTAGTTGCATTCCAGAAACCTAAGTGTGAATTCAGCCCTTGTGTTTGCACTTCAGGTAAGGATTGCGTGGAGAACGTTGACCTTTGCGATGAACTGCAAAGTGCAAATTTCCCCATGTTGTTCACACCACTTCCTAGCTGTGGCTGCACAGTCATATGTCACATGCAGTTGCTATAGCAGCAGTCCAGCACGCACTGGAAGTTGCCGTGGCCATTACTGTGGCAATGTGGACGGTCCGGGATGGACTGTCTACGCTGAGATGGCTCCTAGGTAAGTTGGGGTCGGAGTTTTTGGGTCAGTTTGGTCTTGTGGTTGGACTGTTGAACTCTGGTAATCTCCCAGTTTGATTCCACACTCCTCCACGAATCCAGCTGGGTGACCTTGGGCTAGTCACAGCTCTCTTTCTGAGCTCTCACAGTCTACCTATTTTACTGGGTGTCTGTTGTGGGGAGAAGAACAGCCTTAAATGGATGAGAAAGGTGGGGTAGAAAAGCCAACTCTTCTCATTCTTCTATGATTAGTTTTCTTTAGACTGAGTATCAAGAAGAGGAGGAAAAAAGAGATTTGGGCCCTAAGGTGAGCTTTAAAACTTAGAGCATTTTCACACCTTTGTTAGGTGCGGAAGCAACTGAAGAGCTTGGATGGATCGGATATTTATAGATTGAACACCTGACTCTTCTCCGACTTACGTGGGGCTTCACCACGTATCTGGTAAGCGCGGATGCCTCTATATGAGTGGTGATCGCCTTTGCACCAGCAATGGCAACTCTGCCCCCCCCCCGCAGAGTTGCAAAGTGTGCATGCCAGAGTATACTGGGTGTGACTAGTATACCCATGGAGCATGTTTTAGTGTGTCACCGCTATCCGCCCGGGGAACACTCCAGTTCTGGAAGCAGCTCGGTCCAGTGCGGATGGAGCTTACAGGCCAAGTGAGAAAAGATCCACTGTCACTATTTCACAGTGTTGAAAATATTCAAACAGTGCTGGTTTTCTGTCAGCTATAGAATATTCCTGGACAGAAAGGATTGCTGGCAAGACCATCATGGCTGCCCAACCTTTAGTATATTTTTGTAGTGTAATGTCTGATGGTTACTATATCCTTGCATATATGCTTTTTCCAAGCCCAGAAGATAGGCACTTTGTAAAACAATTGAATTCCAAAAGAAATTTTTGTGGCATGCTTTCTCAAGAGTAGATTGAAGCTAATGGGGCATCGGGTATTTCCAGAAGGTGCAGAAGGATGGGGAGATTAAAGTTTCATCCAGACAGCACTAATATTGTCCACATTATTTGGATTAAAGCACATCCAGACACATTTTATTCCAGAATATCCATGTTTTATTCCAGTTATCCAAATGTACGCGTGCCCCCATATCCTTGGGGGAATACAGTCAGACCTCCATATCTACTGATCCGATATCCGCGGTTTCAGTTTCTCACGGTGACCGGATCTGTCCCAACCTCCGCAGGCTCCATTAGGATTACCTTAAGGTCTTCTGACTCCTGGGACAGGCAGAAAATGGCCTAAAATGGTGCACAATTTCCCATAATGCCTTTGAAATCTCATAGGATTTCACAGGAATTATTGGAAATGGAGTGCATCTTGGGTGAGATTTCCCATGATTCCTGTGAAATCCCAGCATTTACAATTATCTTCGGTTTACATTATCCATAGTGGGACCTGGAACATATCCCCCACAGATACAGGGGCCTGACTGTATGTTCCTGTTCCTACAAAGGTTAAAGGAAACCGCGGATATATAGGAAATCTTGCAGGATTTCTCATGATTCCTTGCAAATCATGCGAGACTTCCCATAAAATCCCACAAGGTTTGCAAGGAATTATGGGAAATCCCATGAGATTCCACACGATTTCAAGGCCTCTGGGAAGCCTCCAGGAGACCTAAAGGCACTGAGGGCAGGGAGACTAATAAACCGTGAATGAGTGGATCCATGGTTACTGGATCACCAAATATGAGGGCAGGTGTGTGATGCAAATTAAGCGCTGTCTGGATTGAGTTTAAAAGAGGGTTGAAATCAAGGTTTATAGACAGCAGTTTTTCTCTTTTGTCCTATCCCAAATACATAGATCTTCAGTCTTGGTTTGGCTTGCCAAAGATTGTATACAGAGGAAAATATTTTTTGGATCTCAGGTATTTTTAAGGTGCTGTAAAGTTAACCTGAAGCTGCTCCCCCCCCCCAATTTTGTGATTCTCAAGATACCTTGCACCAGACACATTTTATTCCGGATTATCCATGTTTTATTCCAGTTATCCAAATGCATGGAGGAATACAGCCAGACCCCTGTATCCACTGATCCGGTATCTGTCTTTCCACAAAAAAAGGTACTTGAGCTACCTGAACTGCAATTGAAATAGAACTGTGTGGGATTTCCTTCTTCATGCATCGCCTTCTCTAAAGCAGTATCCAAAAGACACAAAATATGGTTTATGCAGGGTTACCATAAATCATTGGTCCTCAACCTGTGGGTCGCGACCCCTTTGGGGGTCGATCTCCTCTTTCACGGGGGTTGTTAAGAAGTAGCAATGAAAATAATTTTATGGTTGGGCGTTAGGGTTCGGTTTGGGGTCACCACAACATGAAGAACTGTATTGAAGGGTCACGGCATTAGGAAGGTTGAGAACCATTGCCATAAATTGATTTGGCATATCTGAACAGGACTGGGGCATATCCAACGCCCTTTCCGTTCCAGCAAATTGTCTCCTTCCCCTACATTTGCTCTCCCAGAAAACAGTCACGGCAAAGAAATGTCACATGCCCTCTCTGTGCAATTTTTCTTCTGTTTCAGATAGTTTTTTTGACTACTTGCACTATTAAACACACAATGAATCGATACAATTTTTATCAGTTGAGTTAAGCGCCATCTGCCATCTTTATGTGGTGTTGCGGTTTTCAGCTGCTGTGGCAGAGACTCCACACGCAGGGCCAGCTAAGGAAGAAGAGCCAGTCCTGCCGTTACCCACCAGCTCCCAGATCAAAGGGTGTTTTTCTACTTGGAAGAGGGGGATGGCTTAGGATGCCCTGGCGCTGGAGTAAGTACACCCCTCAGAGCTGTTTCCATCCTAGAGCAGCTCCAAAGCACGAATGGCCATCCTCCATCTTCGTTAGCTGTGGAGCAGTAAAAGCTAAGGATGCGCACAAATATTCGTGCTATTCAAAATTCATACAAATTTCAATATTCATGGGCAAATCAAAAGGACCGGCAAATTAAATGGATCCAACCTGCTCCCCCCAGCTGCGACCCTTTAGCCCTAAATGTGACTGTGTCCTCAACATCCTCCACCCCATCACACACCTCCTCTGAGGCCCAGCTAGGCTTTCTTTGCATGCAAACATTCATTGGATGTTTGCACGTGAAGAGAAGGTGCAGAAAAGGGCAACCAGAATGATTAAGGGTCTGGAACACCTCCTTTAACGAAATCAGGTTGTAACGTCTAGGCCTCTGCAGTCTGGAGAGACGATGTTTAAGAGGGGACCTGATTGAAGTATATAAAATTATGCATGGTATAGAAAAGGTGGATAGAGAAATTTATTTTCTCTATCACACAACACTCGAACCAGGGGGCACTCTATGAAGCTAATGGGTAGGAGAGTCAGATCCGACAAAGGGAAGTATTTCTTCACCCAGAGTGTCATTGGTTTATGGAATGTGCTGCCGGAAGAGGTGGTGACAGCTACCAGTCTAGATGGCTTCAAGGTAGGGTTAGACAAATTTATGGATGACAGATGTATCAATGGCTACTAGAATGAATGCCTGGGTACATCTTTCAGGCTGGGGTGGGTGGGTGTAGGCAGGATGCTTCTAATGCCATTTGCTGGGATTCGAGAGCAGGGAAAGGTTTGTCCTTGTCTCTGTTTGAGATGCCCATGAGCATTTGGTGGGCCATTGTGTGCGATGGGATGCTGGACTAGATGGGCTGTGGCCTGATCCAGCAGGGCCTCTCTTATGTCTCATGAAGCTGAATATTCTCTCATTGGATGCTCATCGAATTAAATAGGGGCACTCGGCTTCATGCACATCCTTAATAAAAACTGTTCCATAGCCATATTGGTAAATTCCCACATTAGCAAAATCCATGCAAAGGCTGCCTGGGAGTAGGGCTGCATGGCTGCTCATTCAGGCACGGCAACACTCATCACCATAGCACGCATGGCTGTTGCTACGGTGAACGGAATGATCCAGTGTCTGGGTTAAGTTTGTGATTACTTTGCGCTTGCAGTTTGGACACCAGGCACCATACCTGATGTTAGCTGCCATGGGATAATATCCCACAGCAGTTAAGTGTGAAAAAAACCACAACAGGCCTTTTCGTACTGAGGCCATCTGGATGGCCCAGAATGCTATGGGACTGTGGTGCTGCCTCCATCCTGTGTGTATGGCCATCCTGATCGTGTCTACTTGTGGAACAGACAAAACTGTTTCACAGCTTTACCAGGATAATTCCTGGATGCAGCAAGAACACTTCGTGGGAGTGTGGTGTTGTGGCTGCAACTGCTTAAACACGGACCACACCGCAGTCACAATAGCAATGGGCGGATGCACAGTTGTAGTTGCCACAGCCGTTGCTACGGTGATGCAGACAGACTGTCTGCACTGCAACAGCTCCCAGGTATGTTGGGGAAGTGCCGGCGCTTGCAGTGTGAACACTGGTCACTGAGCCTGAATTTTTGTGGCATACTATCCACAAAATGTTAAGTGCAAAGAAATCTCAGAAGTGTTGTATGGATCTCCACAGTATTGCTCCAGATGGCACAAACTGCTGTGTAAGGTGCTTTTTTAAAACAGTGGAATCAAAGGTACTGAAGCCTTAAAGAGCAACGGAGCCTGCGGTGGGCAGAAACTGCTTCTCCTTTTCCTTTCAGCACAGGAATCCATCATGAGTCCAGCAAAATTATATACATGGAGCACTGCACTGTGGAGAGTAAGGGGGTTGATTTGGAGGTTGCACGTTTGATCCCTGGGTGAGAGATGCACACATTTCTTTTTTGGAAGGCAGGCGAAACAAGGGATCAACTAAGCATTGCAGTGGCCAGATAACTCAGTCAGCCACCTCCCTCACCTACAGTTAGGTTGCTTCCACTCCACCACTGTACAGTCGTCACCCCCACATACACACGTGGTTAACATTCCCTTGAGCACAAAATGATCTGACATGCCAAGGAATTTGGTGTAAGGCCTCCATTATGGCTCTGCACCCCTTCAGCTGTTGGCAGGCATAGAAGAAAAGGACCCTTCAACAAGGAGGAGGTAGAAGAAGAAAAAGAAGAAGGGGAGCAAATACGGTCACTTTTCTCACCCTTTAGGGGACTCAAAGCAGCTGACAAACCTCCTGTTCTTCTCCCCACATCGGTGAGGTAGGTGGGGGCTGTGAGAGCTCAGAAAGAGCTGTGACTAGCCTAAGGTGACCCAGCTGGCTTCATGTAGGAAGGCAAACTCAAACCAGCAGGCTGAAGATAACAGTCAGACACTGTAACAAGACCAAACTGGCTCACGAAATGTACTGTTGGACTGCCTGTGGTCCTCTGTCGAGGTTGATGAACCTAAGAACCTAAGAGGAGCCCTGCTGGATCAGGCCACAGCCCATCTAGTCCAGCATCATGTCTCGCGCGGTGAGACACCAATTGCCCGTGGACATCTCAAGCAGAAGACAAATGCAAAACCTTCACCTACTGTCCTTTCCATGCAAATGGTATGTATTTGTATTTGTATTTCTATCCCATGCTATACTCAAAGGTCTTTGGTCACAATAAAATAATTATAAAAGCAAATTTAAAAAAAAAAACAGATTGGCTAAAACAGTGACAGTGCCACACGGGGAGGGGATGTTGTTCCCTCAGCTGAAGGGCAGGGTGAAGAGGTGCAACTTCACCAGCTGTCTGAACTCACACACAGGACGCCACCTGCCCAGTTCCCCCACCCCCTTCCTCTGCTGTGGCCTGATCCAGCAGGGCCTCTCTTATGTTCTTATGTAGGAGTCCCAGCCCAGCATAAAGAGGACAGGAAGGAAAGGTTAACAGCTGACAGATAAACTCACTGAAAAATATCCTCTGTTGCTGCTCAGAGTGAGTCCCCACACTACAGACAGCAGGAGGCTCCCTTAGAGTAACAGAGTTGGAAGGGACCTCTAGGGTCGTCAAGTCCAACACCCTGCTCAATGCAGGATTTCCTAAACCATCCCAGACAGATACAGGTCCAGCCTCTGCTTGAAGATCTCTAGAGAAGGAGCGTTCATTACCTTCCATGGCAACCTATTCCCTCACTGTCATGAAGTTTTTCCCAATATCTAATCTGTATTGACTCCCTTGAAGTTTCATACCATTGTTTCTAGTTCTCCCATCTTCTGCAAATGAGAATAGGGACGATCCCTCTGCACTGTGACAGTCCTTCAGATACTTGAAGACCGCTATCGTGTCTTCTCTCAGTCTTCTCTTCTGTGGGCTAAACATTCCTAGATCCTTCAACCTTTCCTTGTAGGCCATGGTTTCCAGATCACTAACCTTTTTGGTAGCCCTCCTTTGGACTTTGCTTTCCCGTACCACAATCACAAAGGACAAAAGGCAATTAGGAAGGGGGCAGAAAACAACTCAGTGGGCATCTTTTTGCCTTTATAAATCTGTGGTGAGGCCAACATTTGGAATATTGTGTACAGCTCTGTTTACCACCCATCAGAAAGGATTTTGTGGAACTGGAAAAGGTGTGGAAAAGGGCAACCAGAATGATCGAGGGGCTGGAGCACCTTCCTAAGAAACCAGGCCATTTCAGCCTTGAAGGTAATGTTTAAGACAAGGCATGGTTGAAGGATATAAAATCACAAACGGCGAGGAAAAGGTGGATAGAGAAAAATAATTTTCTGTCACACAACACTAGGACCAGAGTCCACTCTATGAAGCTGATGGGCAGGAGAGTTAGGACAGACAAGGGGAAGAATCTTTTCACCCAGAAGGTCATCAGTCCACGGAATTTACTATCGGAAGTAGTGGTGAAAGCAACCAGCCTGGGTAGCTTTAAGAAATGATTAAATAAATTCATGGAGGACAGGTACTGAAATGAATGCCTAGCTACTGCCTCAGGGTTGGAGAGACAGCCAGGATGCCCCTAAAGGCCATTTGCAGGAATTTGAAAGCGGGTGAAGGGTGTGCTTTTGTCTCCCCCAGAAGCAATTGATGGGCCACTGTGTGTCAGAGGATGCTGGACTAGATGGCCTGTGACCTGATCCAGCATGGCTCCTCTTATGTTCTCATGAGGACTGCAGAGGTAGCTGCTTCAGCCCATGACTGTTTGCACCAAACGATCCAAATTTCTCACTGTTTTCAGACAGGCAAGCATATGCCATCTAAGTCCTCAAGACCTAGCCACAATGATGTGTGTGTGTCTTCAATCCGACTAGAAGCCGAGGAGGATTTGGAGGAACCCAGCCTCCTGGCCACCTTTCCCTCGAGCACCTAAAGGAGTGCAGAAGAAACACCATCTCTTGTACCATCCATAAGAGCTCTAACTACCAAGGGTCTCCTTTGCTTCCGCTTTGGTCTCAGGGGCCCAGGGAGAGTACCAAGGGCCTATTCACACTTAGGCCTCACACTTAGCTCTGGTACCAAGTGCAAACAGGCCCCATAATGGCCCCGTGGGGGCCCTGATGGAGGACAGAAACCCAGATAACCTCCCTGGAAGGATGGGATGACAGTCGTGGGTGTTGATCAGCTTGTCCTAAGTAGAGAGCACAAGTCCCCCTTAGATCGTGTTCGTGATCTAAGGACTGGAAAGGAAGAGTCGGGGCCCTTGAAAATCTAGTCTGTCATTTAAGCAAGTTAAAGCTGTGGAAATATTTCTTGGGGACCTTCTGCTTTCTAGGCAGTTTGCCCTACCACTGAACTACATGCCCTCCCCATGGCCACTACAAGTATCTGTGAATATATTTCAAGTGTAGGCTGTCTGGTGGGCTCTGGGTGTGGGCAGGCAAGTACCAAGCCTTCCCACTTCTGCCTATGTGGGAAAGGGGGAGGCAGAAGGGGTACCCACAATGCCCCACCCATGGGTTTGAAATGGGAGTTGGCAAGAAGGACCTAGGAGAAGGGCTCACAGGAACCGAAGAGAGTAGCAAAAACGAGGAGCGCAGCGGCGCTGGACACGTTTTTATTGAAAAACAGTAACTATTAAAACGGCATCAGTAGAAAGAGCAGCAACAGGGTGGGGTCACGGTTTATGGCTTCTCTGGGGCCATTCCCGGCCCAGGACAGGGGAAGGACCGTTGTCCGGTTCCCTTCGGGGTGCCCTGTCTTCTCCCTCGGCGGAGGTCGTGGGGACCAAAGCGTGCGCCAGGACACACAGTTCGCGGTACAAGCCCCTCATCACCTCTGTCTGTTCCCGCATGCACTGCGCCATCATTGCCCGCTCCCTCCTGTTTTCCTCTTCCTCGCGGCGGAGGCGGGCGCGTTCCTCCTCTTCGTGAGCCCTGGCTCGCCGGTCCATTTCTACGCACGACTCCACGCAGCGCAGGACCCTGTCGTGTTGCTCTGCATAGTTCGGCCTCTTTCTCTTCGCCCGAAGGTCGGCTACACGGGACGAGGCGGAAAGGGTGGCCAGGTCTTGGCCCAGGGAGCCTGCAGGAATGGAAGAGCCACGTTTCTACGTGAGGAGCCACAGGGGAGGAGAGGCCTGTGATAGGCCTAAGCCACGAGAGAAACCAAGTCCAGTACCACAGACATTGGCAAACAAACGAAAGAATGCCAGATTATCCTAGATTATCCCAGTAATGAGGGATAAGTAAGCGCTGTTTGGATTAAGCTTGAGTTAGCCTGTTGCATTTCAGGGGGAAATCCGCACTTTGCTGTCCATCTGTGCGCAGCAAGTTCTAAGTTCCCCTTGCATGCACTAAACATTTGCACTAGCAAAAGCTAGTACATGCTATCCCACCCCCAGGTGTTCACAGATTTACCTGGAATGGCGATGCATGTCCAGGTGCCGCCATCGTCCATTCAGATGGCGGTGCCACTGCACATGGAACGACGACGACGTGCTGCACACGCACACTGGCACCGGCACATCACATGACGCACCAGCACACTTGTGTGGTGCGTCGGGTGCACAGAGGTGCAGATGCGCTCGCTGGCGGGTGCAAACGGACACAGTAAGTCAACGTGCAGAGCGTGAAATTGTGCTCCCCATATCGTTTGCTTCCAGCGCAGTCCTGCAGGGAAAAGGCCGTTTCTGAGTTGGAAATGGCTTCTTCCAGTGCGGACGCTCCGTCTGGGAGCATACGCTATGCAAACTATGGGGCACAGTGCAGAAAGGCCCCAGGAAGGTATTCCCTCTCATTTACCCACACGCCCCATTTCGCATCCCCACTGTCCCCTTTCCTTTTACTATAGCTGATCATACAGAGATTCAAAATCAGAATTAGAGGATATTCTGGCAGCGGATTTGAATTTTTCTTAAGATTGACCTTGCAGGATATTGCAGGGATATCCTGGTTCCCTACAGGGAGTTAAAGAAATGAGAATGATGCACAGTTGTTCCAGAGCACCGTGCCAGTTGACATTGTAAATAGATCAATAAGTCCCATGTCCTGGCACTGTGGAAAAAAGAAGGGAGTATATATTCACTTATGGTGGGAATGGCAGGTTTTGCAAAAATTCTGGAAGGAAATGAGAGAGGAATTCAATAGAGTAAGTAATCAGGTGACAAAATGAGACAAAGAAAAATGGATGATGACGTGGGAAGAGGGAGGGGAGCTAGAAGCTGAAAAGTTAATAGGGGCCAACACGGATAATGCCCTTAGGGATACTTGTGGGCCCTACAGTCTTCCCTTCATCGCCCCTTCCTTTTCATATCGGGTATGGGGCGAGATAGAAATGGAAATAAATAAATAAATAAACATCCCCTACATCCAGAAAATGGCCATGACAACTGCCCTGCTTTTTAGGGCAGCCAGGGCTGGCACTGCCCTCTCCCCCGAGTATATGTGGCAGGCAGGTTTACTTCCAAGGGTCTCCTTTGTATTCCGCTGATACTTAGGGAGAAATATTAAGGGGCTGGAACACCTCCCTTACGGAACCAGGCTGCAACGTCTAGGTCTCTTCAGTCTGGAGAGATGGCATTTAAGAGGGGACCTGATTTAAGTATATAAAATCATGCATGGTATAGAAAAGGTGGACAGAGAAAATTTCTTTTCTCTGTCACACAACATTAGAACCAGGGGGCACTCTATGAAGCTGATGGGTAGGGGGGGTCAGATCAGGCAAGGGGAAGTATTTTCCATCTAGAGGGTCAGCCTATGGAATTCGCCGCCAGAAGAGGTGGTAATAGCAACCAGCCTAGATGGCTTTAAGGAAGGGTTGGACAAATTTATGGATGACAGATGTATCAGTGGCTATTAGAATGGATGCCTAAATACATTTTTCAGGCTGGGGGGGCAAGCAGGATGCCTCTAAGGCTATTTGCTGGGATTCTAGAACAGGAGGTTTGCCTTTGTCTCTGCTTGAGATGCCCATGGCCAATTGGTGGGCCACTGTGTTTGACAGGATGCTGAACTAGATGGGCTGTGGCCTAATTTAGAAGGGCTCCTCTTTTTTTATGTTCTGATTTAAAAAAATCTTCTAAAATTACATGAGGGCTCACACAAAATCAAAGTTCAAAAAGGAACGTACCTGGAGCATCTCGTCGCAGGGGGGTGAGAGGCCGCTGTGGTGTTCCAGAAGGTTCACCCTCCACTGGGGAGTCAGGATGATTGTTGATGTGCCCTGGTCTCTGGGGAGCCATGGCTTCTGTGGGAGAGGAGGGTGGATTTTTGAGTTCCTGACATACTGCCTCATGAGTGGTTAGTTTCTTGGTGTATTGTATGGAGACCCTACCAGAATGCTGCCTCTGCTTTGGGAAGCAAGTCTTCTGAGTTGTTTCTTGCCGGTCGGTGGTCTCTGAATCCACCATCAGGGCAGGCTGGCTTGCACCTTTGTGCAAGAGTGAAAGTCAGGAAGGCACTGAAATGCAAGACAGGCCACCCACACCTATAGGAGGAAGTTCCCAACCACCAATAATGCATCTTCCCCAAGTCCTCGCTGATGGTCAAGAAATATTTCCACAGCTGTCATCCCCAAAGAAAGCCATGCATCCCACAAGAAAAACATGTGAGGGGTAGGGAAGATCTCACCCCAATCATCACCAGAAGGTGTGGGAAAGGAATGGATGCCATGTTGGGTGGTGGGTATTAAGCATCTGCCACTTCTCCCCTGACCCAGGATTCCATACTGAAATTAACCCCTTGTGCCTCATATGCAGGCAAGCACAGGGAGTTTTTGTGGAAGATACTGGCACAGAAACTGGAAGCTGCCTAATCAGACTTTCCCTGACTGCTTCTGATCTTACACGCCTTGGTACCCGCTATCTGTATCTCAAGTATGAAAGTCATCCACAGATGCAATGACAACCTCCAAAAGCCAACAAAGTACCTAGGCTTCAAAGTTTTGGAAATACACCAGACCATGGAGGTATGCCATCTTCGATCCAGAATACAGCAGTCAGTGTGACTGTCGACCTTGAAAAAGAGGTGTACCCACAGACTAGACTGGGATGCCCTTCCTGTTGATCTGGCATGATTCACACTCCATCGGCACAGGGCAGCATGCAGAAGAGAGGCGCCTTAGACTGGATCACAGTCCTATCTACTGCCAAGCCTATCCAGGCCCAAAGGTTCATAGAGCCACAGAAGGCCATGTCTCATGCAGGGACCATGCACAGTGCAATGAGGAAAGGTGGAGGTGAAAAGCATCAGTGTCCCACTATGCACCGCTGTAACTAGAACAAATGTCAGAACAGGGCTTGCGGGAATGAAACAGAGAACTGAAGGCTGAAGAGCCATGCGGACTCACTAGGATCATGTTCTTCAGTCTTGCCAGAGAAGTTCATTTCTTCCGTTTGCAACTCACCTGTGTATGACACACCTGGGTTAGTAAATCAAACAAACCAACAACCATTTCATTGCAAATTACGGACCATAAGAGAACATAAGAGAAGCCCTGCTGGATCAGGTCACAGCCCATCTAGTCCAGCATCCCGTCGTACACAGTGGCCCACCAAATGCTCATGGGCATCTCAAGCAGAGACATGGACAAACCTGTTCCTGCTCTCAGATCCCAGCAAATGGCCTTAGGAGCATCCTGCTTCCTCCCCGCCCCCCCCAGCCTGAAAGATGCACCTAGGCATTCATTCTAGTAGCCATTGATATATCTGTCATCCATAAATTTATCTAACCCTACCTTGAAGCCATCTAGACCGGTTATACATTTCTACATATTAACTTACCAGAGGTAAGATAGCTATCTACATCAACTGTGGAAAATGATGGTGGCTCAAACAGTTCGAGAGAGGAAGGAGATGGAGCGACAGAGGCAGAACTCTGCTCCTCTTCTGCGCTGTGTGACTCGGTGAATTTCACGTTCCACGACACGCGCTTCGGAATAATGGAAGCATTTCCCCGCAAAATGGCATGGAGTTCATCGAAAAACGGGCAAGAGATAGGATTGTTTCCTGGCTTGGCATTGTGGTCAATGACCTGTTTGTACTTTTGTCTCATCGTCTTTGTTTTTGATCTGCACTCCTCAGGAGAACGATTATGCCCTTTCTTTCTCATTTCTTCTGAGACTTGCACAAAAACATCAATATTCCTATGGCTCTTACGAAGTTCATTCTGAACTTTCTCCTTGCCCCAAATATGAAGCAGATCCAGAATCTCAGCGTGTCTCCATGTTCTTCCACGTCCAGGGACACCTGAGAAAGCAGAATCAGCCATCTCACCAGCAAAGAATGGCACGTAATGTGATGTAGCCGTGTGACAGGGTAATTGGTTAGCTGAAGCTTCGTCCAGAAAACGCTTTCTTATTCCTAGGGATCTGCATGAATGTTTTTTTGGCATTCAATTCATTACAAATTGAATGTTAGAGAATTCGTATTCGTTCAAATAGATGCCCTTCGAATGTGTTAGGATTCTATTCGATACATATGCAAACATATTGATACATATCAGATACGTATCCCAAGTTTAAAGAATATTCCGAAACATTTGTATTCAAACGAATGTTAATGTACAAATGTCATAACATTTGATTCATGTCCAAATTAGTCAGAATTCATACGAATAACGAATGTTTCAAATATTCGTGTACACTGCTAATTATTACACATTCTTTGGATAATCCAGAGTAAAGCACATCCAGACATGTTTTATTCCAGATTTACAAATAATGAGGAATAAGTAAGTGCTGTCTAGATGAAGCTTGAGTTAGGCCTGTCACATTTCAGAAAGGCATTCCTCCTAATTTATGTTCATGACCTAGTTCCTGTCCCTGGTCTTGCTGTACCTTTTGCTACTGTTGACCATACAGCAATTCAAAATCGGAATTACAGGATATTCCAGCACTAGATATCCTGGTTCCATACTGGGAGTGCTGGAGATATTTGTGGCAATCCAATATATTCCCCCAAGAATTGCAGGTATTTATTCACATCAGAAGGCTGTTTTATGAACTGTTGTACCTAAAAACCAATATTTAACATGAAAAAAGCAGTATAACAATGTTTTAAATAGCTAAGGGCTTTCCCACACCTTCTTTTGGCATGGAAACTGGTGAACAACTGAAATGGGCTGGGGGTCCGCTTTCGGAACACCTGTTCCATTCCAAATTTACCCGACACTTCACTATGTGCTGGCCTTATGCGCGAGCCATTGCTGTGGTGACTGCATGATGTGGAACACAACTCTGGCTGTGCTCCCCACCCTGAGCACCATTCACCTGGAACAGGTCCAAAGGGTGCATCCTAGGCTGTACTAGCCACGTCCCAGCTCCACAGCTATCTGGTCAGGGGACAGTCCGACATGCATGCAGCTGCTTCCAGATGTTCCGTGTAGGAACACCCCCAGGGTGCCCCGGTAGGCCGAGTGTGAAAAGGCCCTAAGTTGAAATTCAAGTTGAAATTACCAAGGCTATATTAAAAATGCTTAACAGCAATAGGAGCACGGATAAATTCAGATAAGATAAAGACGATGCATCTAAATAGTGGAAATTTAAATACAGCTAACCAAATTACAGTGGGACAACATGAGTTAAAAGATGTTGACCATTTTACATATTTGGGCAGCCTCATCTGTAATGCTGGAGAAGCAGATGCTGACATTCATGTTAGAATTGGGAAAGCCTCTGCAGTCTTCCAAAAATTGTGTCACATATGGCTATTACTAACAGTCTCCACATCCATTAAGTTATGGCTGTATGTATCAATCATTCTACCAATGGTTACATGCGCATGCGAAACCTGGAAAATGTCAATGAAAACAGCACATGAGCGTAATGTTTTTCATCAACGATGCCTGAGGTGGATTTTTAAAATAAAATATTACTACCACATCACAAACAAAGAAGTCTTACGAAGACGTGGCCTGCATAGCCTGCATAAAATCATCGCCAAAAGACAACTAGGATTTGCAGGCCATGTTCTATGGATGGAGAATAAGAAAATCCCCAAAATGCCAGTGACATGGGTACCACCAGGTGGTCGCAGGGAAAGAGGAAGGCCACGTAACACCTGGTGTCGAACATTTCTAAAAGATCTCGAACAGATTAATATAAAATGGGATGAAGCCGCAAATCTGGCTACTGATCGGAGTCGCTGGAATAATCTCGTTGCCCAATATGCTACTTAGCATGACAGAACCTAACTAACTAACAGCAAATCTAAAACAGGAGTCCAGTAAGGACTGGTGTATTTGGCATCAACAAATTATTTATTTATTATTTATTTAACATGTTTATATCCCGCCCCATATCTTAAAATCTCTAAAAAGAATTTTTCTCACAGTGTTACACTTGGTGTCAGTTTCCAATGGCTCTTATTCTACTACACCATCAAGAGATTTTGAAACAACATACAGTGGTACCTTGACATACGAATTTAATTCGTTCCGTAACCTTGCTCTTATGTCAAATCGCTCGTATCTCAAAGCAATTTTCCCATTAATCCATTCCAGCTCCCAAAACACCACCTCAGTTGTTTTTGTTATGTACTGTACTGTATTTACATACTCGTATCTCAAATCTTGCTCTCATCTCAAAGCAAAATATCACTCGCTCGGCGGCTTGTATCTCAAAACACTTGTATGTCAGGGCACTTGTATGTCGAGGTACCACTGTATACCCAATTCTACATTTTTATTTCCCTGCCTCTTAATTATAGTTATTTCCACAAGCATCTCACCTCTGCTATCATCCATTTTACTGTGTTCATTCCAAGTCTCTGTATCTGATACCTGCAGTACAGCTTCTTTTTGTAGATGGGTTAGGGGAGGCCCTGTATCCAGAAATAACTCTAGGAGGAAGAAAAATACCAGAGAACATCGGGGGGGAAATTAATCTTAACATATTTTCGTATCTTTAAATCTGGACTTCTCATTCACCCATCACTGAAAATTCCTCAGTCTGGGAGAAGCTTCTATGAGCAGAATAATCTGGAAGGGAAATGGGTTCGGTCACATCTAAGTTTTAATCCACTTTTGATCGGGCTCTGGATTAGCAAAGAAATTAGGAAAGTAACCAGCCATTTTCCCTTCTACTGTATGTTAGAAGAGGTCGATTTTCTAGAACAGTCAGAATCCAGTCAAAAGGAGTTACGGGATTTTCTTGGTTTTGCTTTTAATCCCTAAAGCAGGTTAAAATTTTTGGTGCATATGTCTCAAACACATTTGGGAGGTTGGACCCTGAGTGGGAACTAAAGAGGGAAAAACAAACCCTGGGACTGTTTTGGGTGGGGGCAGAAAATGTCCTCAGCTACTCAGAACATGTTGAGATGAAACATACAATGTACTTGCTAGCAAGAGACAGAAAAAAGGAGGGCTTGTGGCACTGAATATTTCTAAAACACCACCATATGTTTCCTTGTATCAAACTGTGCAAAACTGGATCCAAAAATTAAGAATTCAAAACCTCATAGGCGCGCGTAGGCTACTCTTTTTGAACCGAGTGATCGAAACATCTTCCATGGACCCAATTATAGCCAATTGTGCTGTTCCACAAACAGAAGGTCTCCCGCCTTTCCTAAAAGAGCTTTTGATTTAATAGAGGAACATCTTGCTGTGCTTTTACCAGCTGCACAGGGACTCTGGTCTGGCCAGCAAGCTGTATCCTTGGCCTGTTTCTATTATTCTGGGCTGGAGGACCACATGTCCTTAGCGTATGGGCACACACTACTCTTCTAACAGAGGCCTGTCTTACCAGAAAAGGGAGGAGCAGTACTTAAACATCGCTTACTTAAACTGATGTCTGAAATCTCAGTTTCTTCCCAGATGCGATATTCTGCAATCCACGGCTCTTTTCCTTCTTCCAGCTGTGCAACAAGATAAGGCTTTGGGATAAGAAATTCTTAAGAAAGAAATGGAAAATGTGAGAAGAATCCTAGCACTGATTACGATATTTATTCATTTATGGCACTTATTCCCAGATCTCCCGGTACTGCACATTTTTTCCACTCTTCCAATTTCTCCTCAGAACAACCCTGTAACTGGTACCCGTTATGCATCCACAGTCAAGTGATGATTTGAACCCCAGGACACCTAATATCAGAGCCTTTCTACCTCAGACTCTCAAGTTTTATTTTAGTTTGACTGACAGCCTCATCTGCACTGTAAAGAAGAAGAGTTGGCTTTTATCCCCCACATTTCTCACCTTTAAGGGAACTCAAAGTGGCTGACAAACCTTCTGTTCTTCTCCCTACAACAAATACCCTGTGAGGTAGGTGGGGCCGTGAGAACTCAGAAAGACAGCTGTGACCAGCCCAAGGTCACCCAGCTGACTTTTGGGAGGAATATGGAATCAAACCAGGAAACAACAGTTCTCGGCCTTATGAGTTTCTGGCCTGGCAGAATTTCTGGTGGACCCATTTCTGGTGGCACCTCCTGGGGTACTGCCAAAAAGGTTCCCCTGTGGTAAACCGGACTATGGGTGCTTGCCATCTTCACACCTCTGTGGTCCAGTATACCACAGATGGGCTGTTTGCAGATCACTTTAAATAGTTATATACCTGTACAGTGCCCTCATGCCATTTTCAGAGCCCTAGTCTAGACGATGCTTCATCCAATGGGTGTGGGGGTGGCCTAACTTGCATGATTGGCAATGGTGCCCCTCATTTGTACTAGAATAAGGGACAGTGCAGAAAGGGCCTTATAAGGCCACACATTGGAGGTTTTGGAAGGAAAAGGCTAGGAATATCTGAAGTGTAAGCTACTTCTATATAAAAGCAATGCCCATCTGGCCAAAATAGGCCCCACCTGAGGGGAATGACAGAAGACCTAGGGGCTGCCCTGGTCTATTTTTCTTCCTGAAACTCAAAACCTACTATAGCAACGAATGCCGAGGTTCTAGAGGCAGGGTACATGACACGTCAGGCCTACCTTCATACTCTAGCCACTACTCCACATAGGCTCTCTGTTAGGCCTGCCAGGAAAGACAAAAAACATCCCACTGGTGTTGCAGTGGCTAGTATGAGGCTGGAAGAAATCCCAACGTGGGACAAGGAGAGATATGCAAAGGTGACTCAGGTTTAAATACCAAACACTAGCACTATTTCTGTACACTGTCAAATTATAATAATGAAATGGAATTGTATTTACAAAGAAAAGCTCTACCACAGCGAACTGTTTCAGCTGGTTTTGTGAAGTTACAGTTCTGCATGGCATGCTAGAAGCAAGAAAACGCTGAAAGATCTTCTGGAAAACATCTTGTCTGTTTATGGCCTTAAGTCTGAATGGCTTTAAGAAACGATTAGATAAATTCACTAAGGATAGGTGTATCAATGGCTACTAGAATGGATGTGTGGGTACCGCCTCCAGGTTGGAGAAGCAGCCAGGATACTTCTAAAGGCCATTTGCAAGGAACGGAGAGCAGTTGAGGGTTTTGCCCTTGCCTTCTGTTTGCAGCCCAAAAGCAATTGGTGGGCCACTGAATGAAGCAGGATGCTGGACCAGACAGGCTGTGGCCTGATCCAGCAGGACCCCTCTTATGTTTCTGGCCTTATTATATTGTGCTGAAAATATTTTAGAGGTTGCTTTGTGCTAGACTGGACCCTACCACCACTGTAGGCATATTATAATCCACAGTCTTTTAAGAATATAAGAGCCCTGTTGGATCAGGCCACAGCCTGCCTAGTCCAGCATCCTGTCCCACCAACTCCTTTTGGGCTTCTGAGCCAGTTTGGTCTAGTAGTTAAGGAGCCAGACTCTTATCTGAGAATACCAGGTTCGATTCTGCACTCCCCCATGAAACCATCTGGGTGACCTTGGGTTAGTCACTCTCTTCTGAGCTCTCACAGCCCCACCTATCTCACAGGGTTGGTGTTGTGGGGAGAAGAACAGAAGGTTTGTCAGCCGCCTTGAGTCCCCTTAAATGGGTGAGAAAAACGGGGTAGAAAAGCCAATTCTTCTTCTTCTTCTCAAGCAGAAGACCAAGGCAGTTCCCTGCAAATGGCCTTTAGCGGCCTCCTGCTTGTCTCTCCAATCCAGAAGCAGTGCCTAGGCATCCAGAGAGTATTCACCTGTCCTCCATGAATTGAGAAGGCCTGCTGGATGAAGCTACAGCCCATCTAGTCCAGCATCCATCTCACACAGTAGCACACCAATTGCTTCTTCTGAGCAAAACTCCCTGCAAATGATCTTTAGGGGCCTTCTGCCTGTGTCTCCAATCCATTCTAGTAGCCACTGATATACCTGTCCTTCATGAACTGGTCTGAAAACAGCCTCTTGTATCCCAACACAAAGATTCACAGCTGGATGTATTTCATGTCCAGCTTCTCCTCCTCTTCCTTTTCCCTTGATTGCCAAGAGTTTTGCAGCCTTAAAGGAAACAGATGTGTGAGGATGGAGCCCTGATGCTCTTCAACAGCATGAGGAGCAGGAAGGAGGAGACTCAATGTGAATGAAAAAAAAAACACTTCCCTGTGGCAAAGAGGTTGCTGATCTTGTACAAGGTATAAGAATAGAGGGAGTGTTCAACTTCTGCATGGACAGAGGAAAATTTGCACTTTGCTGTCCATCCATGGATGGCAAAGGTCAAAGTTCCCCCTGTGTGTACTGAGCGTTCACACGATCCCTTCCCTCACACATCCACAGCCATCTTGTCTCCTGATGCTGGCGCCACTGTGCGTGCCCTGGTGCCATCATTGAGGCAATGGTGATGTGCCATGCACTGGTGCCGGCAGTCACCTGCGTTGTGTGCCCTCCACGCCGCACAGAGGTGTGGATGGGCTAACTGGCGCCCACAACTAGACGCCCCTGGACGTAATAAGTCAACGTGTGGAGCACAAAACCGTGCTCCACATGTAGTTTGCTTCCAGTGTGCTCCTGTGTGGAAGGGGCCTTTTCTGAGTTGGAAGTGGCCCCTTCCGGTGCAGACGCTCCTTCTGGGAGATAGTGCATGCAGACCACAGGGCAAAGTGCAGAAAGGCACCAGGAAAGAGAAAGATGTGCATATACCGCTTTGCACAAAATACAGAACTCAACCCACAACTCCTCTTATATTTCCAATCTATGTTGCTGCTCTGGACATCAGGCACGAAAGCCACCTTTGGTCCCGCTCTATGGCCAGTCTGACCACAGAATGCTCAGCCTGCGCAGGAAATATTCAACTGTTCTCTCAAAGCTGCATCTCTTTTCTCTCTCCCTGACGTGCGGCCTCAGAACAGCGACTCACCACGCCTGTTCCTTACCCAGTGATGCTACATTCTCATAGTTGTCCAGCATGACATCTCTGTACAAGGCTCTTTGGTCTGGGCTCAGCAGAGCTCCTTCCCATTCTGTGAAATATACAGCCACATCTTCAAAGCTGACTGAAAACTATGGAAGAGAGAGAGAGAGCACGTACATTAATGCTTGCTTTCCTCTTAAGTTTCCTTAAACAGTTTAAAAAGAACCAATACCCCATAATATGTGAAAGGGTAACATCTGGTAAGGTGCATCTGCAGTGGCAGGAGGCGTTTCCAACCCAGAAACACCTCCTGCCTTACCAGAGGTTACCCCATCGTCTACCATCCATGGTGCTCAAAATCACGCACCACACGCAACCCAACCTTTTACCCCAAGCTTACCTGTGCTGCCCAGATACACTTGCACCTCAGATAACCCCAAAGATGTGTGTGGGTGTGTGTGAACTGTCATCGTCACTGTGTAAATGGTGACAGGACATGCAGTCATGCCGGGGTCTGAAATCAAGATGGCGGCACCCTGCCAGTGATAAGACATGCGCCCAGGCATGTGGGACTTACTGTAAGGTGTACTAGTGTTCCCAAGTGCAAAACTAGTACTGGTTAGTCAGTCACGGACTTTTATGGGAAGCCAAGTGCGAAAGTGTCTCTGGAGTAGAGATGTGCATGAATACTAGTAAAAGTCATTATTCGTATGAATACAGACGATACAACATTCGTACCTTAACATTCATAAGAATACAAACGTTTCAGAACATTCATACAAATAGTTTGCACATTCCTTAAACCGGGGATACGTATCGATAAATATGCATTCGTTTAGGATATGTATCCGATACGTATGCATTGGTATAGGATACACATCTGGTATGTATGCATTGGTATAGGATCATGCAGGATCTGTATGCGGGATCCTTAGCCAGGATCTATATGCATTCAGATTGGATATTCGTACGAATTCGTACGAATACGTTTGTATCGAATAGAATCCTACCATATTCGAAGGGGATCTATTTGAATGAATATGGACTTTTCAACATTTGATTCATTATTAATCAAATGCCACATTCCTACTCTGGTGCCTGTCCCTTCAAGGCGTGCAATTATACACTATTTTATTTTACATTTCAAATAGTATATACATTTCAAAATGTACATTTCAACATATACATACTAAAGACAGATGAATTTAAAATATACTAGACTAAGTTTATTGATTAGTCTATACTGGCCACATCAAACAAGCATTTAGACTATTTAAAACCAGATATAAAAAAACAATTATAAAATCAATGTTTTATCTATCTAGCTATCTCACTCATCCTTCTGGATTATGAAGCATGGCTCGGATCTTTATGGCCTGAAGACTAAACAGTGCCACTCTTAAGGTACTATGTTTATCTATTCCTTAGGCAGTGTACACAGTTCGGCCTTGTTGTCAGATAATTTATGGAGAGGAGTTAAGCAGAAGTCCCTGATGCTGTTATATGGACAGTGTTCCAGAAAAAAAGTGTCTTGAGTGTTCCAGATACAGTGGTACCTTGACATACGAGTTTAATTCGTTCCGTAACTTTGCTCTTATGTCAAATCGCTCGTATCTCAAAGCAATTTTCCCATTAATCCATTCCAGCTCCCAAAACACCACCTCAGTTGTTTTTGTTATGTACTGTACTGTATTTACATACTCGTATCTCAAATCTTGCTCTCATCTCAAAGCAAAATATCACTTGCTCGGCGGCTTGTATCTCAAAACACTTGTATGTCAGGGCACTTGTATGTCGAGGTACCACTGTATACTGAATCTTTGATGGTGAGCAATATTCTGGATGACCAGGCTACTAGAATGGATGCCTAGGTACAGTCTAGATGGCTTTAAGGTAGGGTTAGACAAATTTATGGACGACAGATGTATCAATGGCTACTAGAATGAATGCCTAGGTACATCTTTCAGGCTGGGGGGGGGAACTGGGGGGCTTCTAAGGCCATTTGCTGGGATTCTAGAGCAGGAATAGGTTTGTCCTTGTCTCAACAATTTCCTTGGAATGTTCTATTTTGTTTTACATCTTGGAGCCTGGAAGTGCAATTGCTTGAGTCTTTTGTCTTTTGTTTTTCCTTTTTAAACTTTGCGCTTTTTTCACGAGTGCTTATTTATTTATTTATTTATTTGTATTTCTATCCTGCCCTATACCCGAA
>MTQE01002541.1:357607-369653 GCA_014337955.1 Aspidoscelis marmoratus | reverse complement strand
AGCCCGCGGGCCGCATCCGGCCCGCGGGCCGTATCTTTGACATCCCTGCTTTAGGTACTGTCCTGGCAGGGGGCGGGGGGTAACTGGGTGGCTGGGAGTTACGAAGCGTTCCATTTTAAATTTGTTTTAATTTACCTATTTTGTTTTTTACTATTGTGACCCACCCTGAGACTTTCCATGAAGGATGCAATATAAATTCTTAAACAAGCAAACAAGCTTAATATAAATTAAAAGGACTAAGAAACAAATTGGCAGATTTGCCTTTCAATGGAAAAATCAGCCAATGGAATGGAATTTTAGCAGAGGCAGAGCAGGCTAAAGATATTTTAAGACACAATATAGTTTCTTATTATTCCTCACCTAAGTTGCTATCCAAGACCTTCTTTTCTTCCCAGATCTGAGAATCAGAAACCCATGGCTCTTCTCCTTGTTCCAGAAGAAAAATGAGTTCAGGCTTTGGGATGTGAAATCCATCTAGGCAAAGGGAAAGAGGGAAGCAATTAAGAATAACTGTACAAACTAGTGAGCAATTTTGATCTAGTGATTAGGGACTTTTATCTGGGAATACCTGGTTTGATTCCACAGTCCTACATGAAGCCATCTGGGCGACCTTGGGCAAGTCACAGCTCTTTTCGGTGCTCTCACAGCCCCACCTACCTCCATCCTCATTCATAGCAGGGGAAGATGAGCAGTAGAATGAACGAGTGGCATCCATTTTCTCATCACCCAAGAACAAATGTGGACCTTTCTGCTTTCAACACTATAACTGAACTATGCCTCAGAAAACCTTCTATCACAGTGAGAAGAAAGCCCCACAAGCATTCATTCCCAACTTGGAAATGAACAAAAATAATAAGACCTAATCCCTTAGAGCCAGTTTGGTCTAGTGAGTGAGCCAGTTTGGTCTAGTGCAGTGGTTCTCAACCTGGGGGTTGGGACCCCTTTGGGGGTCGAATTACCCTTTCAGAGGGGTTGCGACGAGTTTCCCGCTGCCCTTTCCTCCCACCTCCCTGTTGTTCCGCCCCTGTGGTTCGGGGTCTCCACAGCATAAGGAACTCCATTAAGGGGTCGCAACATTAGGAAGGTTGAGAACCGCTGGTCTAGTGGTTAGGGAGCTGGACTCTTATCTGGGAATACTGGCTTCAATTCCACCTTCCCCCATGAAGCCAGCTGGGTGACCTTGGGCTAGTCACAGCTCTCCTTTGAGCTCTCACAGCTCCACCTACCTCACAGGGTGTTCGGTAGTAGGGAGAAGAGTAGAAGGTTTATCAGCCACTTTGAGTCCCCTTAAATGGGTGAGAAAAGTGGGGTAAAAAAGCCAACTCTTCTTCTTCTTCTTCTTCTTAGAGGGAGTTGCCAAAAACTTGGTGCAGGGGGAGCATGTGAAAGGTTGTGCATGTACAGGTGTTGTCTCTTGTTATCCCAGCCAGACAGCACGCAAAATCGTGGGGCACACCTGGGCCCTTGTGCCCATGATGCATCCAATGATGAAAATACTTGGAACTATCCAACCCCAGTACCCGACTTTGTGCAGTTGGTGCTTCCAGCCAGGTGTTACCCTCACGCTTTCTTTATATTTCCAACATGAAGAATCATGGGAGCCAGACTATGTGAATGTACTTTTTCTTGCGATACGGATATTCCCGGATTTCACCTTTATATCTTAGGACTGTGTTAGGATTACCACTGATAAATGTGGCAATCCCAACACGGTCCTGGGTTTTACAGCCTGCCTCTGTCTGCATCCAGATGTTGCTATATTTAGATATTCCAGAACAAGCATGAATATTCCAGAATATCCATACTGTATTCCAGAAGATCAAAGTATGTTTTTTTTCCACTGACCTCCCTTAATCCAGATCTAAGATGATCCGGATTTAAGGAATGGGTACTTCCCTTAATCTGGATCTAGTAGATCTGGATTAAGGAAAGTACCCAATGCGTTTCCACCGGCGGTCTAGCACCCAATAGCAATGGGTGCTAGCTTGCTCGCAGTGGAAATGCCAGAGCACCCATGTGGCAAATCCGGATCTACCCACATGGGGCCCGCCTGTCACCCCAGGTGTTTTGGGGGATAAGGGGTGCAATCTCCGTAGATGCTCCATAAAAACTCTGGAGTGATCTGCCACAAACTTCAAAGATTCTCCGGAGCCTTTGACAAAGGCATTGCTCTTGCGCGGGGTCCTCTTGGGAGCCTGTGCTATTCTTCGGAGGCAACTTCAGAGGAACTTCGTAGCCGGTTTCCAAGAATGTGCACAGGCTTCGAAGCTTTGAGTCTTGGAGAGGGGGCCATGGGTGCCCTCCCCCCCCCAAGCTGCCCATAGACCCCATTGCCCAATAGTGTGGAAACAGGCTGTGTATAATGCAGATTTGATGCCTGAAGACCCCATTGTAGACCCCTTTAATGGGATCTACAGGGAATCCAGATTATAGGTCCTGAAGGACCCATATGATCTGGATTTTCCTAGAATAGGTGGAAACAAATATGGCTCTAATGGGGTCTTCCTGCTCTGAGCCAAATGGGTCCTTTATGGGTCCTTAATGGGTCCTTAGTGCTAGTGGAAAAACACCCTATAAAGCAGTAGTTCTCAACCTTCCTGATGCCGTGACCCCTTAATGGAGTTCCTCATGTTGTGGAGACCCCCAACCACGGGGGCGGAGCAGCTGGGAGGTGGGAGGGAAGGGTGGCAGGAGACTCGTCGCGACCCCTCTGAAAGGGTAATTCGACCCCCAAAGGGGTCCCGACCCCCAGGTTGAGAACCACTGCTATAAAGCAACAAGTAACTGACGTTTGGATATACAGGGGAAGGAAGGAACTGAAATATGGTAACTGGAAACCATGTCACTTCCCTTCCCATTTTTGGTGGTTCTTCCATTCCTCCCCTTTGTACCCCGCCATCCCAGAAGGCCTTGCTCCTTACCCAGCGAAGCCACATTCTCATAGTTTTCCACCATGACCTCCTTATACAGCGCTCTCTGATGTGGGTCCAGCAAAGCCCCCTCATGCTCCGAGAAATATACAGCCACATCTTCAAAGGTCACTTGAATCTACAAAAAGAAAAAAAGAAAAAACAGAAAATTACTGTTTTCCTCAAATTTCCCCTCACTGAATTACTGAAAAATGATACAAAACTCAGAACAGCCTGAGAGAAACAGCAGAGAAATATCCCAAGATATGCAACAACATGAGGAAGGTTGAGAATTGCTGATCTAGAACTTGTAACGGGATGGCAATCCAAACAAACCAAGGACATCTTACTTCATCTACCTTAAGCTGTATTCAGACTATCTGAAGACATTCAAAATTCAATCTAATTTGTCCGACTTTTGAAATTCGAATTCGAATCGAATGTCCATAAATTTGAATTTAAACACTCAACACATTTTGAGTTTTTGAATCTATTTGTTCAAATTATTCAGACATCTGTATGTGTATAGGTTTGTACGCAATGCATACTTGAACGTACGCATCTTTCTTGCATCTGCACGCATCTGTACGGAACGAAAATGGGTTGCATATGAGATAATTATGGGATGCACAGGGATGCGTAATGATGCGTACGGGCACATACGAATGTTGTTGCCACTTGTAAATGCAAATTCGAATTGAAAGTTTGAACGAACAGATTCCATTTGCTTAATCTGAATTGAATGTGGGTAAATTCAAGCTGTAAAGCTTCAAATCAAATTTTCAGATATTCGATTCGAATCAAGTCCCCAAAATTGGCATTCGTGCACACCCTTAGTGCAGACCAAACAAAAGAGGTGCCTCAGAGAGACATTCTGCAGCCCTGCCTTCCCAACCCTTCACTAATCCACCTTTTACTACGCTCAGACTGTTCAGGAGAGGGGGAAGGGGAGACTGGTGTGTGGACAATCCCACCCCAAAGCCTTCTCTGAGGCACCCCAGAGCAGCTTTTATTTGCTGGATCCGACCACAGCCTTTATCCCTTTGCACAGCCAGAGATTTAGGCTGCGATCAGACACCACAACACCAGAAGAGCATCTGACTGGGTGGGATTGTTCACACACCAGCCTTCCCCTGCCCTCCCCCCATCCATGAATATTCTGTGCTAGAAAGGGCGGATTAAAGGTTTGCGAGATGAGGCCACACACACACAGCCTCTCTGCGGTGCCTCCGAGGCGGCCCTTTTGTTATGTCTGAATGCAGCCTTAGCCTGCAAACCACAGCTCGAGATCCGGGGGCGAGAGGGAGGTGCATTTCCCACCACCTCTTTTTCTTTGCTGCAATTTCCCAAAGCCGTTTGCATCCTTCCAGCTTTGCGTTTCAGAACAAGCAGACCCCCCCCTTTCTAGGATTTCCTGCCTTCCCTTCCCCATCTTTAATCCGATTCTCTTCTTTGGCGTCCACACGGCACACGCCCGTCTCTTCTCCCCCCCCTTGATTTTCCCTGTTTGCAAAAAGCCCCTTTCCACCTTCTTCTCTCCAACCCCCCACTCCAAGATTAAAGCGCCCCCGCCCGGCCCTGTATTTCAGGAAGGCAAAGGAAAGAGATCAGCCGAGCAGGCAGCTCGGATTTCCCCCGACAGCCAAGGAAACCTCCGCACCTTCTTCCCCTTTATCAGCATTGGGGTTCAGCTGCTTCCTCGAGGCTCCTTCGCTTCGCCCCGACGCGGCTCCGGATCGCTGCAAAAGGAGGCGCTTTTTTGTCCCGCTACCGCAACGCGAGCGTCTGCCCTGCCGACGCCGCACACAGGCGCAAGCTGAGAGGCAGCAGCGGCAGCAGCAGCAGCAACTAAAGCTCCTACCAAAGCCATAATCCGCCGCCACAATGTGATCAGCCCGGAAGATGTGGCGCTGCTGGGTGTTGTAGTCCTTTCCTGTTCCACCCAGAGGAGCAGGAGTTTGGGAACTGTATGCTTCATGCCCCCCCCCTCTTTTCTGGGATGATGCTGATGGAAACATCCGTGGTTTATTGCGGAATATCCAACTATAGGTCATTGTCACACCTTCCCTTTAAACCTTCTTCAGTCTGTCTTCTGATTGCAACACTGGCTGTGGTCACACCTAAGGCTTAATCCAGCTTCAGTCCGCCTTCAGAGCGAGAGAACACATCAGCAAAGTGACCAGCGATTTTCTTTCCACGTTACCGATCTCAAAGGTGAATTTTCTGAGTTATTTCACACTGAAGGAAAACGGCTTGTCACTTTGCTGATGTGTTCTCTCACTCTGAAAGTGGACTGAAGCTGGATTAAATCTTAAGTGTGACCACAGCCACTCACACTTTTTCACCATTCTATCCGTATTATTTGTGGAATGGAGAGTGGAATAAAGAACCGACCGCTGGCTGCAGACTTGAGACCTCTTGATGGCAGAAAAAGCATGTGGCAAATCAAGCAAAATTTCTCACATGATATACAGAGGGCCCAGCTGCACCTAGGTTTTAATCCTCATTGGATCCGTTTTCAGAATGGAAGAGAAGCAGCCTTTCCCTTTCACATTATCAACCCCCCCCCCTGCAAAATGATTCCCCTTTGATGAAGTACTCTGTGAAGCTAATGAGCAGGAGGGTTAGGAGTCACAAATGGAAATATTTTTTTCACCCAGGCTGTGGTCACAATTAAGATTTAATCCAGCTTCAGTCCACTTTCAGAGTGAGAGAATACATCAGCAAGGTGACAAGCTGTTCTCACCTTGAAGGTAGACTCAAACTGGATTAAACCTTAGGT
Organism: Aspidoscelis marmoratus; assembly: GCA_014337955.1. Classification (NCBI taxonomy): domain Eukaryota; kingdom Metazoa; phylum Chordata; class Lepidosauria; order Squamata; family Teiidae; genus Aspidoscelis; species Aspidoscelis marmoratus. Next base: position 363,962 of record MTQE01002541.1, on the reverse strand, counting down.
TTGGCCACAGCCTCAGGGTTAAATGACTCAGAAAATTCACCTTTGAGATAGATAATGTGGTCACTTTGCTGATGTGTTCTCCCGTTCTGAAAGTGGACTGAAGCTGGATTAAACCTGAGGTGTGCCCACAGCCCTCGAGGGTCATCAGTCTATGGAATTTACTACCAGAAGAGGAGGTAACAGCAACCAGTCTGGATGGCTTTAAGAAAGGCTTAGGCATGGAGGACAGGTGTATCAATAGCTACTAGAAGAGAAACCTGGGTACAGCCTCCAGGTTGGAGAGATGGACAGGATGCCTCTTAAGGCAATTTGCAGGGAACTGAGAGATTATGAAGGGTTTGCTGTTGTCTTCTGCTTGAGATGCCCATAAGCAATTGGTGCACTGCTGTGTGAGACAGGATGCTAGATTAGATGAGCTGTGTTGCCTAATCCAGAAGCGATCCTATTATCTTATAGGGTTAGACAAATTAATGGAGGACAGGTACACCAGTGGTAATTGGATAGATGCCTAGGTAGCACTTCCAGATTTGAAAGACAGGCAGGATGCCTCTAAAAACCGTTTGCAAGGATTTAAGAGCAAACCCTTTGAAACCCAGAGCAATTGGTGGGCCACTGGGTGAGGCAGGACGCTGGACTGAATAACTTTAAGAAAGGACTGGATAAATTAATGGAGGACAGTTACTAGAATGGATGCCTAGAGACCCTCGGGTATAGGGCGGGATATAAATAAATATAAATATAAATAAATAAATAAATAAATAGGTAGATCCCCCAGGCTAGGGAGACAGGCAGGATGCCTCTAAAGGCCATGTGCTTTGAGAGCAGGTGAAGTTCTTCTACTTGAAAAGCCCATAAGCAATTGGTGGGACGCTGTGAGAGACAGGATGCTGGACTAGATGGGTTGCGGCCTGATCCAGCAGGGCTCCTCTTATGTTCTCAAGAACAGAGCAAACAGTTGAAAAAGCGAGTTTTAATCCATGCACAATATCAAAAAGGTATTCCAGAAGTACATTTAGATGCATGAGAGAACAGGCTTACTCTTTCAAAATACACTCTTAGCTTAACTCCCAACTATAGATCAACGGTACATAATATGTGTACGAGATGGAAAAACGTTGTCTTCAACCTACTCTTGCTGTCACATTGAGAGCCCCTTTTCTCAGGCACAAAAATGATTCATTTCTGAACGCCTTAACACTAACACACGCTTCCTTTTCCTCCTCTTTGTCCCTTCTCCCACCTTCAGGATCTCTCACCATCACCAGGTCTCACCCCAAAAGGTTCATAAAGAGAAGAGGCCTGAAGCCTGAAAGGCCTAGGAGAAAAGCGCTGCACCCTGAGGAGAAAGGCTGATCTTGGCTTTGCTTTGAAGCCAAAAGAAAGGGTGAAGAGGTTCTCCAGCAAACGAGGCTATTGGAAACACGTAAAGCAAGTCTGCCCTGTCAGCATCGAAAAAAGCTAGTCGTCCCCCGTCATAGTTCAAAGTGACTCTGATTCGCTTCAGTTCCCCACGCAGGGCCAGGGGATCAAAGCCAGGGGAGTTGAGGGTCATGTAACGGCCCCCCCACTTCCCCACAGCCCAGATCCCTTCCTCCACTCGAGTCAGGATCACTCCCTTTCTCCTCACAGACTTTCTGGCAACTCCAATGCCCCATTCTTCCTTTTTCCCCACAAAAGCATCCCAGTAGTGTCTGCCTCCTGTAAATTCCTCACAACCAAGGGCAAAAGGAGCCTGGTCGAATCTCTTGCGAAGGTTCGCCACGACTCGTGAGTGGTCCTCTGATATTAAGGTCTTGCGATCATCGGAGACAACAAGGCTCGAATGAGCTGTTTCTGGATCTAAAGTCACATCTGCTGTGAGGAGGAGAGAGAGAACATTGAGGTAAACAGCAGAGTAGTTTACAACACAAATTCAGACCCACCACTAATAAGGAGTTTTTTGAGGGTTCTCGTGTAGAGCTAAGTTGTAGTTTATTCAAGCCACGAATTTTCTCAGGTTAAACCTCCAAGCTGTGATTTCTTCCTCCAAAGCTTGGTTCATTCATTCTAGGGGTGTGCACAAATGCAATTTTTGGGATTTGATTTGAGTCAAATACCCAAAAATTTGATTCGATTTGAATCTTAATTTGCTTAAATTGAATTGAATTTGCTTAAATTGAAATTTGAATTTAACCAAATTCAATTCAAATTAAGCAAATTCGAATCTATTAGTCTGAATTTGTGATTTGAATTTGCACTTCCGAATGTCGACAAAATTTGTATAAGCCCATATGCATTGTTACGCATCCCGTACGCATCCGTACATGTCAGTATGTATCCTGTAGTTATCCTGTATGCAACCCGTTTTCATCGTGTTTCCCAAGCTTTTGACATATGTGTACCCTGTCTATAATTTTCGTAACACTGAGTACCCCTCATAAAAAACATATGCTTTAATAAAAATCAAAATATATTTCTTTTTTTGGTACATACACAACGAAGTGCAGTATATTCATGCCGTGTCACACCTCACAAGACCGTTAGATAACCCTGCAATTCTCCGGCGTTTAAACAGCTCCGCGGCTCAACGTCAACTGTTAATGTTCCCGCAGTTTAAAAATGGCCGAACCCGAGCTGCGCAAAGGATGTGCAGAAGTTCCCGCCATAATGAGTTGCGATACGATGTACGATGGCCCCAGTTCCCATGTAAAAACTGCGATATGCGCCTATTTCTTTCCTTGTTCTGTGGTCGCAGCTAAGCACAGTGCAGTGGATATTCCCACGTGATCCCCACCAAACTCCGGTGCAATGCGTACCCCCACCAAACTCTTCCCGTACCCCTGGGGGTACGCGTACCACACTTTGGGAAACACTGCTGTACAGATTAGGGATGTGCACTTATGTGCATTCAGATTAAAGTCAAAATAAATGTCAAAACATTTAATTCGATTAGAATGTTTAGTTATCTAAATGCAACAAAAATTGATTTGAATCCAATACATTTGAATTAATTCATCTGAATGTTAGATCGAATTTGAAGATACAAATGTCGACGACATTCGTATTTAAAGATACAAATGTCGACAACATTTGTATGCGTTATACGTATCTACGCATTTTGTACGCATCCCGTTTCATCCCATATGCATCCCGTTTTCATTCCATATTATAAGCACAAATGCGTACAGATATGAATGACATTAGTACAGATACGTATGTAATACATACATGTCTGTACATTCGAATGATTCAAACGAATGTTTTTGGAACATTCAAAATTCATTTGAATGTTTAAATTCGAATGTGAAAACATTCTATTCGAATTCGAATGTCCACATTCGATCGAATTTGATCTAATTTTGAATGTTGAGAACATTCATGCACATTCATAGTATGGATCTGTACAAATGTGTACGGATGTGGGAAAGATGCGTATCTGCAAGTACGCATCTTGTACAAACCCATGAGTCCCGTTAAATGGGCGAGAACAGTGGGGTACATAAGCCAATTCTTCTTGTACTTCTTCATCTCACCCTATGGGTGATTGCCTTATGGTGACATTGCCATAAAAGAGTGTTGTTTGAGTGCAATGACATATAAACTCTTGTCTTGGCTTTCATTTAGCCCTATAGCTCATAAGAACATAAGAATATAAGAGCATAAGAGAAGCCCTGCTGGATCAGGCCACAGCCCATCTAGTTCAGCGTCCTGTCGCACACAGTGGCCCACCAAACCTTTTTCTTCCTAATTATTCCCAGCATTGAATTAGCTTTTTTCGCTGCTGCTGCGCACTGGGTTGACACCTTCATTAAACCGTCCACCAAAACCCCGAGATCCCTTTCCTGGTGTGTTGCAGAAAACTCAGACCCCATCAGTTTATAGACATAATTTGGATTCTTGGCCCCGATGTGCATTACTTTGCACTTGTTAAGATTAAAGCACATTTGCCACTTGGTTGCCCACTCGCCCAATGCTAAGAGATCCCTCTGGAGCTCTTGGCAATCTCTTTTGGTTTTTACTGCCCTAAATAATTTAGTATCATCAGCAAACTTTGCTATTTTACTTTGCTACATCAGGTTGAGAACTACTGTTCTAGATCATTGATGAATAAATTAAAAAGCACTGGTCCCAACACTGAGCCTTGAGGGACCCCATTTTTTACCTCTTTCTACCCTGAGAATTTGCCATTTATTACTACTTTCTGCTTCCTGCCCTTAAGCCAGAACCTGTCCTTTTATTCCATGGCTGATGAGTTTACTTAGTAGCCTTTGATGTGGGACTTTGTCAAAAGCCTTCTGAAAGTCCAGATGGACATCAGTAGTAACGGAAGCTGTCTGGGAAGCAGAGGGTTGCTGGTTTGATCCCCAGCCTCTTCTCAGAAGTAGGCAATGGGAAACCGCCCCCCAAAAATCACATAGAGGTACCCAAGCAAGGAACCAGGAGTTGGCCACGACTTGACAGTACCCAACAAGAAGTATCTTAGAAAATTACCTCTTAGGAGCTGATATCCTGATACTAGCATATCTGAGGAAGAAAAGAACACAAATGAAGTAACGTAGCATAAATTTTGAACAGTATCTGCTCCCCTACCACATATTTTATGTGCAAGATTAAACAGAAGCTACACGTATTTATGGGAGAGAATCTGTGAACTAAACAACATCCAGCCATATTTGCTTAGTGTAAAATCTACCTCTTTGTCATAAGAAGTTTCTGGCTGCTTCTGGATGGCAACTGAATAACCTGGTAGCAATGGATAACACAAGTTATTGATCCCTTGCCATTACTTGTTACTTTACTTGTTACTTTATTTATATCCCGCCTTTTTCCTGGAGGGACTCAAAGTGGGCTACAAAACTTAGACAGCATTAGCCTCAGCCCTATCTTCGAATATTTTTAGTTATGCACACATCCGGTACCCAAGCAAAGGTCTTTGGTTACTGAAAGATTTGCTATGTTGCAGTTTTTAATTAGCATTCATGATTTTAAGTCACGCACAGGGTTAGGTTTCGAGAATTTTGTTGTTGGGTATTTACATCATATATGTGGCTTTTAAATTGTATGCCATCTTATTCTGATCTTGGGCCTTTCTGTATCAAGGGAAAACCCACAAGATTTTGTGCAATTTCTAACTGTCATAGGCCTAAAGGTACTGTTGGTGGGGGAGGGGTGATTTGGTCAACTGCAGATGAGTGGATCTGTGGTTACCTCATCAGCAGATACAGGGGCAGGCCTATACCTTTGCCAAAGAACCATCATGGAGATGCCCATGGAGGTACCCATGCGGTCAACCAGAAGTCAAGCACAATTTGATAGTGCGCAACAGTGACAATGGATTTTGCAGTAGGCATTTCATTACCTTCAAAGTGCTTCACAACCCCTACGAGAAAGGCATTTATATCACATAGTTCCCAGAATTCCCATTTCAAGGCTGGCGGATAAGCCACGGACCTCTCAAACTTCTCTCGTCCCTCATACCTGTAGGAAAAGAGACAGGATTTTATCCACTACCCAAACAATGAAGCTGCCTTTCCTGATGTTGTCTGACTTGTACCTCCAGCATTATCAGTCACTGGAGGCAGCAGCTGATGGGAGGAGAAGGCCAAGAATGCTGGGGGACCACAGGATCCAGTCAGACAAAGAGATCCATGGCACCTCGTGTTGCTTCAAAATTCAGGAGTGAAGCAAAACAGGTGTTCCTCCTCAAAAGTACCTATTTCAGCTATCACCTGTTGAATCTCAACCATCACCTGCTTCTTCCCACCAAGCTGCTACCTATTCTGCCCACAGAGGGCTGGGATAATGGCTGAAAGCCCAGGAGATGCACAGGTACACGCTCTGTGCTAGGCTCCCCTTGAAGATGGTTCAAAGGCTGGAATCCATCCAAAATGCTGCAGGCCAGACTGCTCACAGATGTTTCCAGTCGAGCGTATATCACTCCAGTCCTCAGTGGTGCCATAATGGTGCTATATTCCCACCACCTCAATGCAGCCATAATTATTTCTACACCAGCAGCAAAGTTCTCAGATAAATGATCAGGCATCAGGTTCTTCGTAACAGGCAGGATTTCCCACAGTTTCTTAAATCCAGCCATTTAGCCGAATACGCCAGCCATGGTCGAACATGGCGTCAGGCTTGCCTGTTGGCCTTGCTCGGATGTCAACAGTATGGTGGCATTTCAAAAATATCTTGTATGCCCCGGAGTATGCTATTCTGTTGCACTGCTTAATAATTCTTACAGTCAAACAGTGGGCCTGTTTGCACTTGGCTTTATTCTGGAATAATGTCCTAGCAGCCGTCCATTTTAGTTCCAGAATTTACACCCTTTTGAGTTACTTTTAGTGTCCTGAGGCTTTTTCGCACTGCAACGCGTTCC
>MTQE01002541.1:335840-352643 GCA_014337955.1 Aspidoscelis marmoratus | reverse complement strand
ACGGCTTAGTTGAAGCAGTAGATAAGTTAGAAAGGTATTGTATAGCAAATCAGCTGAGAGTGCAAGCCAGCAAGGGGTGGAGCTTGCAGGCTCTAAGAAAGGAGGGGGGGCGAGCAAGCTCCAGCGGCTTGACCAATGAGAGACTGACAACCCATGACTCCTCTGTCCAGAGCACACAGATGAAGGCCAGAACAGGCATTGACACATCCAGGGATATCAGGCAGGAAGCCACTAAATGCCCTTCTCCAGGGAGTTGAGAGCAGGTGAGGCTTTCACCTTCACCTTCTGCTTCAGAAGGCCCAGAAGCAAATGGTGAGACACGGGGCCTTTCTGCACTTGGCCCTCTAGTTGATGTGCGGTGAGCTCCCAGATGGAGCATCCGCACTTGAAGGAGCCATTACCTAACCAGGGCCGTTTCTGCACTTAGCTTCCCATCCATTGGACTGGAAAAGCGCAGAACAGACGAATATGTACTAGCGTCGGCACTTGAGAATGCTAGTACACGTTAGACTAATTCCCATGAGCCAGGAAATTTGCCTCCATCCAGGCGCGTATCCAATCCCTGGCAGGGTGGCACCATTTTGATTGTGGAGCTCTGCACAACTGCACATCATGGCAAGGATGACACTCTGCGCAGGCACAGTCACGTTTGGGGTCGTCTGAGGTGCCAGCATACGTGCACAGCACCTCAGATGACCCCTCGCACCAGAAATGGTGGAAATGGTTGCCACTGGACATAGGGTTAGTTTGTGTGTGGTGCCCTAATTCATGCACCACTGCTAGGTTTGCAATAAGTCAACATCTGGGCAGGCAGGAGACGTTTCTCAGTTGTAAACACCTCCTGCAAATGCAGATGTACCTGCCCAAATGTTAACCTATCAGCAAGTGTGAATTGGCCTCAGAAATGGTTCCTTCCATGCAGGCTCCAGCCAGAACATTTGGAGGTCTTCCGATTCGGAAGACATGCCGGATGGTCACATGCAGATTTGCCAAATTTGCCAGTGTGAATATTTAGTCCACACGTGGGCAAGTTCACCCTTTGTTTCTCAGAGATGGGAAGCAAAGTGTGAACTTCCCCAGGATGATGGCCTGAATGGGTCATGGCTTGATCCAGTAAGGCTCCTCTTATGTTCTCATGTAGTAAGATGGTGCTTCACACACCCCAAGATGTGGGCCTCCCCACAGCTTTAAACAGCTCCCTAAGACCATCCTGAGGAAAACTGAACAATTTCAAACAGATGCGCCATGCAAAGCCCCGGCTGTATCAGCTTCTATGAGCGTATAAGACAAGTGTTGTTGATTTTCCAGGAACACTCACCAGCATCTCTTGACTTTCTTTTTCTATGTTTGACAGATGCAACTGGACCTCGTCTCGCTCCTTCTTCAGGCAATCAATACAATGAAGAAATCGATTCTGAAAGAAAAAAAAACAAGCAAGTTCTGGACATAGTTGGTTCAAGTCAATATTCAAAACTGGCTTGGCACTAGCTTCATCCGACCAGGGGTCTGTTCGCACTTGGCTTTATTCTGGTATATATCCTGGAATAGGGTCCTGCTGTCCACATGCTACTATGGGTTACAGCAGGCCCCAAGTGAGGCCTGCCAGCATCTGCATTAGCATGAGGAGAACAGGACCCTATCCTGAGATTTTTCCACAATATAGCCAAGTACCAGCAAGTGCACTAAGGACCACCAACCACTGGCACATTCCATCCACACAGGATAGAGCATAATCCAGATGAGGGAGTCCCTTGATAGCAAGGACTGCTGGCATTCCAGCTTAGCCCAATCCAGATCACAGGGTCACCCTCCCAAAATGGGTTCCCCAGGAACTCTGAGACTAGGAAATTTTGTTCCTAGCCCTTTTGAACACCCGGGGCCTGGCTCCATTGCTCATGCAAGCTTTTGGGTCAATGTGAGGGCTCTAGTGTGGGGAGTCCGCTGTTCCAAACACCTTCTTTTATCCTTTTGGGGTCAGCTTTTATGTTCTGGGCAGCTTCCAGATTAGCAGATTAAATCTGCAGCTATTAAAAAAATATGTCACATGGGAAGGGGCAGCCAACGAGAGCTCTCGTTCGGTGTTCTCGCAGTCCTGTCCAGACAGCTGGGAACATTCAGATCTACCTTATACTACAGCACAAGTGTGGATCATTCCACAGGAGGAGGAGGAGAAAGAGTTGGCTTTTCTATCCCACTTTTCTCAGCCATTTAAGGGGACTCAAAGCGGCTGACAAAGCTTCTGTTCTTCTCCCCACAACAGACACCCTGTGAGGTAGGTGAGGCTGTGAGAGCTCAGAAGAGAGCTGTGACCAGCCCAAGGCTTCATGGGGGAGGGGGGAATCGAACTCGATATTCCCAGATAAGAGTCCGGCTCCCTAACCACTAGACCAAACTGGCTAGTCCTCCCATAATGTGCTGCCATTACGCAGGATCAGGCGTCAAATGTGACACGCATGCTCGGCTGCGCATTCTGACGCACAGCTTTGTGACCTCTGGACACGGTTTTGTTAAGTCTACCATGATGTGCCTTCAGGCCCTGTTTTCGGAAGGACAACAAATATCTTGCGTTGTCCCCCACGTTACAGCTCCTTACCTTATATTCTTGGGCTGCCTCGCCCATAGGAACAACGCTGTGGGACTGGTGCTCTTGCGAGCCGTCGCACACCAGGCAAACGAGGGTTTGGTTCTGCTTACAGAAGTAGTTCAAGGCCTTTTGGTGCTTCCGGCAGATTTTTTCCCTGGCTTTCCTGTCCATCTGGTGACTCAGCTCCCCGACTAATTGAACCATCGCGGAGAGTTGTCTGCTCGGCTTGAAGCGGAGCTCAGGGATATCAGCTTTGCACCGAGGGCAGATAAATTTGGTTTGGAAAGCCCCCCAGTACTTGACAAGGCAGAGGTGGCAGAAGATGTGTCCACATGGGAGGATAATTGGATCCTTGAAATAATTCAAGCAGAAAGAGCAAGTTGTTTCCAGCTGAAGTTTCTTCAAGATGCCGACATTTGCCATGCTTCAGGCACGAGAATTTCCCTTTGCTTTTCCACTGACAAAGAAGTGGTTACATGGAGCGTTCTCCCTTGAACTGCTGGGAAAGAAGGAAGTTTATTTTGCAGGTATGCTAAGTTATAACTTAATGTAGCACAGTGGTTCAAATCCCCATTCAACCACAGAAGCTCATTGGGTCTTCCCTACTATGGGTAAAATAGCCTCACCAGCTGTGTCCAGACGTCTTTTACTTATTCCGCTATATCTGAATGTCCCAGAATAAAGCATGAATATTCCAGAATCTCTGTGCTTTATTCCAGAATATCCAAATATAGTGAATAAGTAAGTGACGTTGGCATGCAGCCATAGATCCACGAGCACCCTAGGAAAGGTTAAACAAGTACAACCTGACAGAAAATCCAGGGCCTCTCTGGATGTACTTCTCTCAGGTAACTTCTACTGTAGTAACCTGTCCTGACATCATGTGATATGGGAGGGTAGGATATAAATCTATATATACAAATATAAAAAGGTGACATCTTTATATTTTTCAGGCAAAGACCTCCATTTTTCTCCACCCAGGCATTCTAACCTGGTAGATTAAATAGATTTATTCTATTGTTTTAAAGCCATTGTTTGACTGCTCTCAGATGTCCATATTTTTAAAGGAATTTTAGCGTATTCATTCTTGTTTGTAAGCCACTCAGTATGTGTGTGTGTCCTATCTATCTATCTATCTATCTATCTATCTATCTATCTAGTTATCTATCTAGCTATCATCTAATCTCTCCTTTTCTCTCTCTCTCAAAAGACAGTTTAATACCATTTTCCATTTTAAAAATTTCAAAGCAGTTTACAGAGCATTAAAAAACAAAGTTAAAAACAGCATAAACAGCAGTTAAAAGACATTAAAAACTGAGTGGATCTGGGTCAGGGAGAAACAAACTTTTACACAGGGAATGCTTGCATGAAAGGATAGATCTTTTATATGTGCCTTTAACTTGCAAGTGTAGTTGCCTCATCAACAGCAGAGGGTAGGGCATTCCAAAGGGAAAGGGGCTACCACTGAGAAGGTCTCGCTGTTAGCTATCGTAAGATCGCATTCTGTTTTAAGTTTAATACAGTAAAAAATAAATAGGAAACTGGGCCACCCACTTTGGGAGCTCTGAATAAACACATTTGGAATTTCCCTGTCATGCAGAGGGCACCCCTGCTCTCTGTTTCTTCCTCCCCTACCCCCCTCGTGCCCTCTCCTACAGACAAAGATAATTTGCTTTTTTGTGATGGCTGTATAAAAGCTACTTCCAAACAGTTCATGGATTTGTTTGATGCTGAGAACCGCACATCTTAATACCATGCAAAACTGAACTGTAAGGACTTCCAGAAAAGTTTTTAAAGAGAAAGACTCCTGCTTCTTCATGACAAAGGGGAGGATAGACCTCCAACGCTTTGTAGGAACAGGGAAACATGAGAGAAACCATTGCCGGGGGCATCATGCTTGTGATTCCTGTCCTATGTCCAAGTCTAGGAAATACATAAGCAGTAGAAATATGGGAATTTTGGGTGACAAAAACAGACCAGCAAGCAGAAGCTGAGAAAAATAACTTCAGTGGCAGAGGGGGGAGAAAACCCATATGATAATTATTCAGGCTTAACTTGTTTATTTAAAAGATGCAGAGGTGGGAACTCTGCACATGCCCTAGAAACCTTTTCCTCCTCGTTATTCATCAACAGCAACAGCACTAACAACAAAACGGGGCAGGCTTTGTAAGACCTGAGAAGAAATGGGATATCAGCCCATCTGTATAACCAGGAGCCAGCCTAAAATGGACTGAACCCTAAATCCCCCCCCCAAATACCCCAAGGTTACCCACCAAACCAGGGTTATTTGCAAAGCTCTACAAGACAGGATCCAACTTACAAGGGCTACAGAACTGTGAGCAAGACCAGTGCAAATCGACGGAAGAGAGAAGCTGGAAAATAAGCAAAAAGAGGAGAAAGCCACCATGCCAAACCTAATAGCTTTTTCCCATGGTTCCCTCCTTTGAAAAGTAGCAGTCTTATGCTGGCCCCTCCATAAAGAAGCCCCGCCTCCTTGTAAAGGATAAAGCCCGCCTACTCTTCCCAGGCCACGCCCTTCTTGCAAGGTTGATGCCTGCCCTGCAGCCAGAACACGGGTTTAATATGTGTACAAATGAGCGGTTCCCTTCTGAATTCTTTCTACTTCTAATTAAAGCCCAGAAGATAATGTACTGCAGCTCTAAAGGCACGTGAGGGCTGTGTTCGCATCTGAGGTTTAATTCAGTCTCAGTTCACTTTCAGGGTGAGAGAACATATAAGCAAAGTAAGAAGCTGTTTTCTTTTGGCATTATGCAACTCAGAAAATCCACCTCTGGGGCTGCGTTCACACCTGTTTTAATCCAGTTTCAGGCCACTTTCAGAATGAGGGAGCACATCAGCAAAGTGACAAGCTGACTTCGTTCAGCATCATCTAACTCAGAAGATCCACGTTTGAGTCAGATAATGCAGAAAGAAAATGAATGTTCGCTTTGCTGATGTGTTCCTCTGTTCTGAAAGCGGACTGAAGCTGAATTAAAACCTTAAGCATGAACACAGCCAGGGTTAGGATAATGTGCAGAGAAAATGACAGGTCACTTTTTTAAGGCTGTGGTCACACTTAAGGTTTAATCTGGCTTCAGTCCACTTTCAGAGAAAACATGTCAGCAAAGGGACAAGCTGTTTTCTTTCAGTGTTAAATAAGGCAGAAAATTCACCTTTGGGACAGATAATGGGGAAAGAAAATGACTGGTCACTTTGCTGATGTGTTCTCTCGCTCTAAAGGTGGAATGAAGCTGGATTAAACTGTAGGTGTGACTGAAGCTGTGTTCCCAACCCTTCTCTAATCTCTAATTTCTAGCACAGAATGTTTATGGGAGGGGCAGATTGGTGTGTGTACTAAGAAGAAGAAGAAGAGTTGGCTTTTCTACCCTGCTTTTCTCATCCATTTAAGGGGACTCAAAGCAGCTGACAAAGCTTTTCTATTCTTCTCCCCACAATAGAACACCCTGAGACCCTTTATGCACAATCCTTACTCTAGATTATATCCTGGAATAGTGACCTGCCATTCACACTAGCAGAAAGCGCCTGAGAGAGATTGCTTGCTTCTGTAAATAGTTGTGTAATGCCAGCAAGCATTGTTTGTGAGAAACTCCCACCTGCTGAAATTCTCTTTTCTAATCCAATCCAAAACTCAAACGTGCAGAAGAAGAAGAAGAAGCAGAGTTGGCTTTTCTACCCCACATTTCTCACCCATTTAAGGGGACTCAAAGCAGCTTACAAAGCTTTTCTATTCTTCTCCACACAATAGAACACCCTGTGAGGTAGGTGGGGCTGTGAGAACTCAGAAGAGAGCTGTGACTAGCCCAGGGTCACCTAGCTGGCTTCATGGGGGAGGGCGGAATCCAACCCGGTGTTCCCAGATAAGAGTCCGACTCCCTAACTACTAGACCAAACTGGCCATCTCAGAGATATCCTTTTTTGCTATGTTTGATCACAGTCTTAGAGTGCGTCCAGACTTAGGAATGCTGCACATTCCATAGAGGCAGTGCATTATGCTGCCACTTCTTCGAATTTACCTACTGTTGAATGATGAGCACTTGCTCTGCACTATCAGAAAAATTCAAAGCTTCCCACCAGCTCCCATTGGCTGGCCCATCCCACGGGACGCACACCGCACCACATGCAACTGGAAGTCTCGCAGCTGCCCAGGAGGAAGCTGCACACCTCCGTTTCGGGTGGGGACGACGAGTCGTAGCTTCGCAGCCAGATAAGCCGTGAATTTTTATATAATTGCATATTTATTTTCGCTAGTCTGGAAGGGACCTTTGTGCTTTCAGTTTAGTGCAGTGAAAGCAAATTGTGAACACAACTGTAGAAAGAGTCTTGTGTGCCTATAACCATAGCATGACTTCTCCAGCCATATCAGCCCAAGGGAATAACTTAAATCAAGCCCCACTTCTAAAAGCAGGCACGTTTACATACACTGTTTCTCATTCTTTTTCTCTCTCTCACACACACACAGCAAAAGACAACCAAGTGGGACTCTCTACTATGGAATTTTGCTCCCCACCCGTCCCATATATTCTCCAAGCCCCACCCTCCTAATAATTTTGCACTACAGTTCCCAACTGGCACAACACCCCATCAGTTGTTTGAATGAACAAATGAATGAACGAACTTTATTGATTAGCCACTTGCCCATATCAAATTTCAAGCATGCAAAAATAAAACCATACAAGAATAAAATCAAGTCTGTGTATGTATCATCATTGCTTATCCTCATCACCTTTACAAGGCACTCCATTAAGCTCAATGAATGATTTCCTAAGTCGGGCTGCCTTAACCAAGTACAAAGCTACCTTGTATGTTACCTGAGCATTCTCTCCCTGCAAGAGGTAAGTCACTTTATGCTCTGTATTCCAGCAAGCCATACTTTGCAGGAGGGGATCCAGACATGTTGTTCTTATTAGGAAATACAGGGGACAGATAAACAGAATATGGGGGGGATTTTCAACCTCTGGTGCCCCACAGACGCACAGCCTATCTTCATAGCGCATCTTATGGTATCTGCCGTACTTCACCATAGAATCAATCAATTCAAATCGTGCGTTGGTGAATTGTTGTCTCAATGGGTGGGGCATCTTATAGACCAGGTATTTTTCCAATCTGAAAAACGGTTTTCGTTTGCGCGAACCATTTTAATGATTTTACGTTGGAAAGACTCACCATATCGTTTTGTGCATTGATGTCCCTTACTCGCTGCTTAAAGCACTCGTTTGCTATCTGGCTAATATACCCCAGTGTTTGTAAAGACAAACCACAGGGGGAAATTTCACCATGTATTTTGTGGGTCCATGTATAAGGTGGTCTCATTCCTGTATTGCTCTTCCAAACACACTCTTGGTAGTCTATTTCCTGACATGGAGAGCAGGCATATCCAAAAATTAAATAATTTAATATTAATGGTGCATTGGATAGTTGTATAACAAAGTTCTGCTCTGACAGCAGGGGCTGGTATTTTTTATTCGTCCCTTGCGCTGCCAAACTAGAATTTCTGACTCTCTCGGTGCCTTTGCTTTGTGTTAAAAACATACGTGCCTCCCTTGCGTGGTGGGTGTGGTTGGTTTCAGCTATTCCGATTGGAAGATACTGGTAACCTGGCTGTCCAATGGCGAGCTTCCTTTCGTTTCATCAGTGTTTACTTTCGTTTTGGAAAGCGAAGGCAGACAGCTCTTCCCTCGTGGTGCCCCATCCCCTCCCGTCCTATTCATGGCGATCAAGGAATGTGGAGTAAAAGATGTCTGAGGCTGGGTTTCATTAACTCCCACCTTCCTAATTGGACTGCATGAGGGGAGAGTGGAGGAGAGGAAAAGATTGAGGCCCCGTTCAGACGGGGAGGGGAGGAAATATACCACCATGACAGCACTGCTATGGTGGGGTTGTCTCACCTATCTGAGGCAATCCCACCATAGCCCTGCTATTTTCCCCCTAAAAGTGCTAGAAACTGTTGTTGGAATCCAAGTGCTGGTTGCTGATTTTCCAGAAATAATGCTCTTCGACCTTCTGGATGGAGCTGCCATCATAGTTCCATTCACAGTGCATGCATGGCGTTTGAAATAAGGGTGCAGAGGTGCTGACATGCACTTCTGGGCATGTGAGACAGCCGTGGCACCATCTAGCTAGGAGGTGGTAGTTGCATTATTGCCTCCTACAGGATATTCAACTACATCTGGAGACAACCTGAGACCCTTTATGAATGGGCCTTACTCTAGATTATATTCTGGAATAGTGACCTGCCGTTCCCACTAGCAGAAAGCACCTGAGATTTCTTGCTTCTGTAAATAATTATGTAGAGCCAGATTTAATGCCAGCAAGCATTGTCTGTGAGAAACTCCCACCTGCTGAAACTCTCTTTTCTAATCCAATTATTCTGGAGAATAATGAAGAAGAAGAAGAAGAAGAAGAGTCGGCTTTCTACCCCGCTTTTCTCACCCATTTAAGGGGACTCAAAGCAGCTGACAAAGCTTTTCTATTCTTCTCTCCACAACAGAACACCCTTTGAGGTAGGTGAGAGCTCAGAAGAGAGCAGTGACTAGCCCAAGATCACCCAGCTGGCTCCATGGGGGATGGTGGAATCGAACCCGGTATTCCCGGATAAGAGTCCAGCTCCCTAACCACTAGACCAAACTTTGGAATGTCGCTGATTTCAGTCCCTCCCTCCACCACTTCTCTGAAAAGTCTTGGGTGGGATAAAATAAGGTTGGGATCAGACAGCAAAAAAGGCACCTCTGAGGCACCCCAGAGGAGACTTCAAGGTGAGGTTGTTCACACATACTGGTCCACCCCTTTCCGCTCTCCTGAACATTCTGTGAGAGGAAAGGTGGATTGGATATAACAAAAGGTGGCCCAAGGTGAGGTTGTTCACCCTGTCTCCCTGAAGCGCCCCTTTTGTTATATCTGAACACAGCCTATGTCTTGCATAGGAGTAAATCCTGACAATCCCTGACTTTTGGGGGGCAGTGACCAACTGGGATGTTTAAGACATGCTACTGGCATCCATCTAGGCAAAGGAAAGGGGCATGGAGGTTTATGGGCAACAGAGAAAGACATCAGGGTTACCCGTCTCATATTTCAAGTATTATATTAGCACCCGGGAGATGGTCTTCTCAGTGATGTGGAATGTTTTTCCCTTGAGGTATGTCTATATCCGTCACTGTACAAGTTTAGGAAGGCAGTGAAGATGCACCTCTTTGCCCTGGCTTTGGCTAATTGGGGATACACTTTCCCTTCCTGCTCAGGCAACATATTAGGTAGCTTTGTGCTTGCTTAAGGCAGCCCGGCTCAGGAAACTTTTCATTGAGTCTAATGGAGTGCCTTGTAAGGGTGATGAGGATATGTAACTATAACATATGTACTGACTTGATTTTACTCTTGTTTATACTGATTTTATTCTTCTGTGGTTTTATCTTTGTATACTTGATACTTGATATGGTCAAGCGACTAATCAATAAAGTTTATTAATTCATTCACTCACTTTCCCTTCCCACTTGCAGGGGTTACTGTTTTAATACATGTTGTACAGGGCGGGATAAAAATGTAAATAAATAAATAGTCCACAAGAGGTGATGTCAATGCATTTGCTAACAATACTGGTAAGTGGTGGCATGAAATTCATTCACAGGTGGCAAAAATGAAGGGCTTTTTGTTAGAATATCCAGGCCCTTGTTCCTGGATTATTTCAAAGTTCCAATGAGTTAGGACTCACTTTTTTTTTTTAAGGCAGAGGTAAGGAAATTGCAGATCTCCAAACACTAGTAAATTCTGGCTCAATAATCGCCATGCTTGGTCCCAATAACATTGGGACAATGTTTGATCACAATCCCTGTTTCAAGCATTAAGAGCTAGGGCTATGGAAGGTCATCCTCCAAGAAATGTATTTTAAAAATTATGCTTAGGCCATCAACTAGAACGATTAGCTACACCTGGCTCCAGTTGTTACTATTTAAGTTAAACCCCCCCTCCTCATCTCCTTCAGGTGTTTTGAATGACCCATCCTGAGCTATTGAGGCCCCAAACAGCTGAAGAGAATCACATGAGAGCAGAGATGGCTTTAGAGGCACCAACTGCAACCCTAAAGCTAAGGGCCTTCCTGCACTAGGCCTTAATCCAGATTACATCCTGGAGTAGGGACCAACCATCCACATAAACTTAAGAGGAGCCCTGCTGGATCAGGCCACAGCCCATTTAGTCGAGCATCCTGTCTCACACAGTTGCCCACCATTTGCTTATGGGCAACTCAAGCAGAAGGCAAAGTCAAACCTTCATAGGTCACAGGTCACAGTTTCAGGATATAATCTAGAATAAGGCCTGGTGCAGAAAGGGCCTGAGTTGGGGAAGTCAGAACTCATTTGTGCACCACTATTTTCACCAGGCACCAAAAACCTATACAGCATAGGTGAACCTCAAGAGGGAGGCTGTTCTCAAGTCTAGGGGCCAACACAGAAAAGCCCTTCTTGCATGTCCCTATGCGTTGTACCTTTGCAAGAAAAGTAACTACAAAGCCCTCTCCTTGAGATCTCAGTGCACGAGCAGGTCTATATGGGAGAAGACACTTCTTCAGATACCCAGGGCTGAAGCTGTTTATTATTTATTTAATTACATTTTTATCCCGCCATATAACCGAAGGTCTCTGGGTGGGTAACAACATCTAAAATCAAACATTAAAGCAATAACAGTATTAAAACAATAGCATCCACAGGTGCAAAGGGAAAGTGTGTTTAGGGCTTTATGTTAGTGTCAACACCTTGAATTGGGCTCGGTAGTGAATAGTTTCCCAGTGCAAATCTTTTAATACTGGTGTGATGTCAGTCTGGCTAGAGACTCCCATCAGCAGTCGAGCTGCTGCATACTGCTCCAGTTCCAACTTCTGAACGGTTTTCAAGGGCAGCCCCACGTAGAGCACATTACAGTAGTCTAATCTGGAACTTACCAGAGTGTGGATCCAGCTTCTGTCTGGGGGCGGCCTAATTGATAATGAGTGAGTGCTGCTTCTTGCATCTCATACCTTCAAAAGAAAGCCTGCCTTGTTTTGTCTGGTCTTCTGAAAAGCCCAAGATAGTCAAATTATTTCCCGCCCCGCATTTTATACTCATAATCATCCTGTGAGGTATGTGAGTCTGAGAGGCCATAACTGGCCAAAGGGCACCTGCACTGACTTTTCACAGTTAAGCAGGATTCAAAGCCAGGAAGTTCTAGGTTTTAACTGACACTCAGACCACTACACTATAAGCTGGAGAGTGAAGTAAGGAGTAATGTGCTTCCTGGGCCTTCAGCCTCAACCCAGAGCTCTGTCATGGCAACACTGACATTAATTTTTCTAAACAGTGCAACTTTCTGATCATTTGGGGAGGAACAGCAATTTAAGGCCACATCTTCATGGTACCATCCTCAGGCAGCCTAGGACTCAGGGAGTCTCCTCACTCTCCCTTCATCCTTTTGTGGGCCAGCTTTAGTCCCCACCCAGATAGAGGGAATATAGTGCAATTATGGCTGCATTACTGAGCCAATTTGGTCTTATGAATCTGACACTAACTGTATTTCATAGTCACCAAGTTTGATTCCACACTCCTCCATGAAGCCAGCTGGGTGACCTTGGGCTAGTCACAGCTCTCTTTTTCATAGCCCCACATACCTCATAAGGTGATTGTTGTGGGGAGAAGAACAGAAGGTTTGTCAGCTACATTGAGGCCCCTTAAATGAGAAAGAAAACTAGAGTACACAGGCCAACTCTTCTTCTTCACTAAGGGAGAAGACTGGCCACACCTGCATCCTGACACAAGGGTAGTCTTCCATGTCTCCTAAATCTTTTTAGTTGCCTTGCGCTCTGCTCCATCACACCCAACGACTGTGAACATCACTAAATTATGTCCCCTTCCCCAACCATCCATAGTCAGCCATCATAGTCAGAAGGCAGGATAAACAAAATGAAACAGGAGTCAAGGTTTAATGATTAGTATATATTTGGATTAGAAGAAGAAAAACAAAAAAAGCAACAGGGAATACAAATGTTTAACACCATATTAAAAGCCACATCAAGAACGATGCCCATATAAGTTACAGAGAAAGGGTGTTAACAAAGATGCTCTTCAAAAACCATACAGATCTGCTTTACTTTGCTTTCAAGATACTGCTCAGTACCTAAAAAATCAGTATCAAAAAAATACCCTTCCCTTTGGAAACCCATCCCTAAACTGACTGCATTCAATTTTCCCATCCTCGCTAGAAAGAGTTCAGGATTCTCTTTTGCTAAGAAACTCAAACAATAAGCAAACAGTCGTGGTGGGATACAGAGGAAGCCAACCTGATGTCTCCTAGAGATATTTGGGATGCCAGAACCTACTCATCCCAGTCAAAGGTGCTGTGATATGTAGCAAATCCAGAAGACACCATCTTAACGTAACAAACTCTACAACTGGAAAGAGAAAGGAGAAACTGAATTCACTCCAAATTAGAGATCGTAGAGGCTGGAACACACACATGGGTAATCAACCTCTGTGAAGCAGAATGAGAGAAGAATCAAAAGGTGGGATTATCCTCTCCTCGCACTAAAAAAGAGAGATAAAAATCGGTCTCAGAATAATGGGCGGTTCAGAAAATGCAAGCGTCGTGTTTAATCTCTTGTTTAAAAAATGAAAGACTGTCACCCTACCTGCCTCACCGTAGTAAGGAATAAGGAATTTAAAGAGGTCAAAAGCTCCTACAAGTCTCTCCACCTCTATGCTATCCAAATCTTTTTCCCTGCAAGAGTGGTGACAATTGTTCCCTTTCTACCCCCCCCCCCAAAATGGATATACCCCCCCCACACACACTTCAGACATTATTCTTCTACACCACAGCACCCCAGAAAGGCCGGCTTTCCGAGGATTCCTGCTGTCTCGGGAAGAGAAGAAACTGTTCAAATCTCTTCTGAATCTTGAGCCCCAAATTCAGTTTTGGAGCACTTGGCTTGATCTGCGTTTGGATCCAAAGTAATTTTGTCTACGAAAAGATGAAAGAAGGGAGACAAAAGAGAAGAGCTGGGTCAACAAAGATGTCGTGAGCTTGAAGAGACTCAACAATGGCCCTCCAGGCGTTACTAAATTCCCATCATTCCTTGCCATTGGCCAGACCGGGAGGGGCTGACAATAGGCTAGTAACATCCAGAGAACAATAGTTTGGCCACAATGGTATATATTTGTGGCAAATAGAATAATGCTTAGCATTTTAATCAATAGGCAAAGGATACTGTTTAATAAGCTTCACTAATTACCTTAACTTTAGTACCCTCTCTCACACAGACACTGTCCAGATGGGGGGAAATATAAGGTATCTGTGGGGGCAACCCCACCATAGCCCTGCTTCTCCCTCCCAAAATGTGTGAAAAACTATTGCTGGAAAATCCGGTGCTGGTAACAGGTTTGCCAGCAATAGTGCATTAACCAACCTGAGGACAGACCAGAAATCATAGCTCCATCTACTGTAGATGCCTTTAGGCCAAAACAGACAGCCGCGCATGCGTAGTGATGGGGACATGCACTTCCAGGTATTCACTGCTGGCTGAATACCCGTGTATATGCAACACAAAAATTCTGCAATGACAGCACCTATCCACCTAGGAGGTGACAATGCTGGAGACACAACAGCCCATATATTAGTGCTTCCTAGCACAATATACAGCCGCCATCTGGAGGCTGCCAGTGCGTTCAGCTCCCTACGAAGCTACACTCTGCTATCTAACGGAGTTATTTAAGCTTCTACCAGACACCATGTGCACTCACTGCAGCTTCATTCACACATATGGAGCACACCAGTGGTGGGAGGGCCTCTTGTACTCCATGTTGACATGCGGAAAGGATTTCCATAATTCCTTTAAAGCGGAAGTCCATAAAGGCCCTTAGGCTGCATTCATATGTAGCAAAAAATGGCTTGAAAGTGCCATAGAGGCAGTAGCACATGTCCTTTGTGTTCTCATCCCATCTCTAAGTCAGCTTTTTTAGCTTAAAATGTTCAAAAGAGGGGGAGGGGCAGACCAGAATGTTCACAAGAGGGGGAGAGGCCTGTGAACAATTATACCTGCAAACTAGCCATACGCAACCTCTGAACCACATCAAATACCATTTCTCCACATATGAACACAGCCTGTTATTTGTGGGTTCGGCAAAAGAGATGGAAATAATTAAGGGCCCTCTGCAAAGGCCATACTTGGGTTCCTCTACAAGGTTTAGTAACACAAAAACTGCATCAAAACTGCATTTAGATTATTTGTTCTATCACTCTGAAGGTGGACTGCAACTGAGGTGTGAATGCAGTCTCAATTGTGGCCGACTCCTTGCTGACTGCAGGGTGCCTACAGTTTTCTTGGCAGAGATACTAGAAGTGGTTTGCCATTGCCTACTTCCCAGGGAGATCATAGGGATCAAACCAACACTCTTCACCAATGCTCTTCTAATTCCAGACAGCCGCTCCGCGATAGGGATTTTTAAGGATGTCATCAATAAAATGGTGAAGATATTATTAGAAAAGAAAAGGCATAGAAATACTTGGGCTTTCAGGCTCATTGGCTTCCTCCAATTCTTTTGTGGGCCGCAAAAAATATTATTTTGCCCTTGGAGAGATGTATTCAACTCAGATAAAATTCTAGCAAGCCCCTGGTCCATTCTGCAGATTGGATCATCAAACAGCATTGGAAATTTACCTTTTTCTGCTGGATATTCAGATAACAGACAATCTGAGAAGAGAGGAAAACAAAATAACTCAGTCACTACATTGCTACATTTTAGGTCTTTTTAATCAAAAGCAGGTACTTGTCTTGAGGAGCAAATTCAAACATATCTGTGGGATGAGGAAGGAAATTATCTCTATAACAGAAGGCCTGACGGCATGCAACAGCAGCACAAAACAAAATATAAAATGAACAAATTAAAAATAATGAAATACTAAATAACTGAATGTGGGGAAAGGAGAAGTGGTAGGGCTACTATCAACAGTGAAAGATTCAAGGGCACATGCCAGGGCCTTCTCTATGGTGGCCCCCAGGATGTGGAATGAGCTCCGCTATGAGGTACATCTAGCACCTTCATTATATACATTCAGATGCACTGAGAAGACTCACCTATTTACTCTAGCCTTTGGCAAAAGAAACAGCTTCCCCTGCCCTTTCAGGCAGTTACTTTTTGCTTTGTGTTTGGAAATACAAGTACAGAAATAATAATATTGTAAAAGCAGTCCATGAGCATAACAGCAGCACTTCCCTGTTTTTCAGCAAGACTTCTGATTTTTAAGTGCTTGTGAATTTTATCTTTTGATAATGCCTTCCAACAACTTCGTTTGAAAATATTTCATTCACATGCTGCTCTTCATCCAAAGGCCCCATGGTGGGTCACAACAGTGTTAAGTTAGGGGGTCTATAGTTTCCCAAGTTCCTCAGTCCCTTTAGTGTGTCCTTAAACATGTCGAGTGGTCCAGTTTTAAACATGAAGAAGACTTGGCTTTTCTACCCTACTTTTCTCACCCATTCAAGGGGACTCAAAGCAGCTGACAAACCTTCTGTTCTTCTCCCCACAACAGACACCCTGGGAGGTGGGTGGGGCTCTGAGAGCTCAGAAGAGAGCTGTGATTAGCCCAAGGTCGCCCAGCTGGCTTTCTGGGGGAGGGCGGAATCGAACCTGGTATTCTCAGATAAGAGTCCAGCTCCCTAACCACTAGACCAAACTGGCTCACGTGAGCTACATCCAGTCATTGCTTTGAGAGACATTGGCCTGCTTTTCAATTCTTCTGCTTCCAAATGCCCCTAGTGGACACGGACTTGCGATCAGATGAACCAAATGCCCAAGGAAGGAATTTTATAGGCTTCTTTCTCTTACCTTCAAAGTTCTTCATGGCACACATGAGATGCACATTATAACTGCGCCATTTCCATAACTCTTGTTTTTCCTCTTGAAACAAAGCCACAGAATTCACAAGCATTTCTTTCTTCTCATACCTGGAGATAATGCCACACAAATTACACAGTCACTCTAAGGCCATGTCCCCATGCACTCCATTTAGTTCGGATTAGTCCAAATACGGAGGTAAATTCGAATTGACCCATCCCCATGAGATTGCCGAAAGCGTGGCCTCAATTTGATTACGCCTGTCCCCAAGCAAACCACTAAACCCCTGCATGGGAAAACAACATCTTTTTCTCTCCACTCCCTCTCTCCTGATAGGAGCGAGGGCAGGGA
>MTQE01002541.1:325646-335744 GCA_014337955.1 Aspidoscelis marmoratus | reverse complement strand
TCCACTCCCTCTCTCCTGATAGGAGCGAGGGCAGGGAAATCCCACCCAATTCCCCTTCCCTGATCGCAACTGCTGGGCACTGAACAGTGATCAAACAGAAACGAGCCTCTTCTCTCTGCAATCTGATCGCCAGGCAAATGTAAAAGAACTGATCGCCTCAGTAATATGCAGCGATGAGGGGGGTCATCTGGCCCTTGCTGTCCCACAAGCCTCTTCCGGCAACCCTTCTTCCACCCCCGCTCCCCGATTGCCGGCAAGCAGCTTCTGAAGTTAGAGGCAGTTTAGCAGAGAAGCGTTTCTCTGCTAAACTCCCTCTAAACATTGTAGTGGCTTTGGTTAGCTTGTTCATAATACAATGCTGTATAATTAATGGTTGTATCTTGCAATCAGTACCTTCTATCCCTTTTCCTTTCATGCTTCTCAGAATTTTGGGTGTCCTTCTCAGAATCAAATAAAGAAAATACACTTAAAATCTTAGCATAAACTGTGAAAAGTAGAAAGAGTAAGGCTGTGTTAGATGCTGCTAAAGAAGAAGCAGGCATTCAGACTGAGGACACCTGGATCCTGCAGACACGGATGTCCGTTGTCCATGCTCCATTGTGGGAAGACCAGGGGTGGGATGGCCCATCAATGGATCAGTGGCTACTAGAATATATACTGCCTCTGGTTGGAGAGGCAGGCAGGACGCCTGTAAAGGCCATTTGCAGAGATCCAAAAGTAATTTTGTCTTTGTCTTGAGAACCCCAGAAATAATATGTGGGCCACTGCATGAGGAGGAGAGGAGGAGTTAGCTTTTATACTCTGCTTTTTTCACCCTTAAGGGGACTCGAAGCAGCTGACAAAGCTTTCCTTTTCTCCCCACAACAGACACCCTGTGAGGTAGGTGAGGATGTAAGAGCTCAAAAACAGAGCTGTGACTAGCCCAAGGTCACCCAGCTGTCTTCATGGAGGAGTGAGGAATCAAACCCAGTGACTAAAAGATATGAGCTCAAGACCAAACTCGCCAGTGGAGCAACCAGTAGGCCACTGTGTGAGATAGGATGCTGAATTAGATAGGCAGTGGCATGTTATAAGGACATAAGAGGAGCCTTGCTGGATCAGGCCACAGCCCATCTAATCCAGCATCCTATCTCACACAGTGGACCACTGCTTGCTCCACTGGCCTAAAGACAAGGCCTGACTGTATTTCTTATATTCTACTTATTAATCCACAGTAACTTACATCTTCAAGATACTGTCAGCATCCTAGAAAAAGGGGAAAGAAGGAAAAATAAGAATTCAGCACTTCCCACAAGCTATTCAAATGACATTGCTAAAAATCTGTGGAAATATTGTAAAGCCCTGTGCCTTCATAGAAAGGGATGCATCTTACAAGCTCTCAGTTTACCAGCCTCTCTTCACACTTTATCAAGAGTGTCATGGTAACATATAACAGTTATTTAGACACACGATGACCCTAAAGAAAGGGCATGACTAAAAAAGAGTAAACATCGCAGCCAACTGAAGATCTCTCTTTTCACCCAGGCCTTTCCAGAGTGAATGTTTGTTTGATTGTTTTCCCCATCCTTGATTTTATTTTTTACAACTTATGATTTTAGCTGTTTTTATTCTTTGGTACACCTCTTTGAGATTATATTTTAATGGGAAATGCTGTATGTATGTATGTGAGTGAGTGAGTGAGTGAGTGAGTGAGTTCCTCTCATGCTAAGTAGCATATCGGGCAGCAAGATATGGAGATCTTAGCTCTGGGTAATCCTTGAGCTCAGGAATAACTCCTTAGTGTCATACGTGAAATCTCAGGGCTTGTTTTTTTTAAAAAAATACAGAAATTCACTCTCTTTAGCTTCATTCAGACAGGTCTTATTTAGCCTGCATTATTGGGATTCATCTAGAGCAAAGCTCAAAGGCTGTGTTCACACCTAAGTTTTAATCCAACCTCAGTCCACTTTCAGAGTGGAAGAACCATAAGCAAAATGAGTTAGATCAGTGGTTCTCAACCTTTCTAATGCCACGACCCCTTAATGGAGTTCCTCATGTTGTGGAGACCCCCAACCATGGGGGTGGAGCAGGTGGGAGGGAAGGGTGGCGGGAGACTTGGTGCGACCCATCTGAAAGGGTAGTTCGACCCCCAAAGGGGTCCCGATCCCCAGGTTGAGAACCACTGAGTTAGATGAAGGTCAAAGAAAACATCTTTTCACTTTGCTGATGCATTCTCTCACTTTGAAAGAGGGGTAAAGCAGGATTAAAACTTAGGTGTGAACATAATCAATGACACATTTTATTCTGGATTACCCAAATGATGCAGGTTAAGTAAGTGTGGTTTGTTTTTTCAGCAGGCTTAACAACAGTAATAATGAAACACCGTCAGCTTAAAACTCTTGCCAATTTGCTAAAAGTGAGCTGGAAACCTGCTCACATTTTGAAATATTCTGACACACACTAACTCTCAAACACGCAACCATTTTGTTTTTTTTCTAGTGTCCCCAGATCTCTTGAATTGCAGCTCCTAGCAAGCAAGCTGGACTCTGTTTATACATAATAAAAAATGAAGAACGGAAAAGTGCCTCAGAGATATTAACACAAGGCTGTCGTATTCCTGTCCAATCTCTAATCCATCTTCCCTTGTCTAGGGGAGAGGTGAAAGGGCATGCTGGCATGAGAACAATTCAGTAACATCCTGAGATAGCCCCATGATTGCCACAGAGACTTGGAAGGCCTGAGCTGGTCCACAGAAGAACACCTCAGCAAAGACGATGAAAGCCTGCAGTACCACAACAGAAGTTCTTATGCACATAGTGAACAGGAGAGAAATGAGGAGCCAGTTCACACTCTGGCCTGTAGTTTACAATTGGTCAACATCTGCACTTACAGGAGGCAGTTACACCCTACAAGCGCCTCCTGCCTGCCCGGATATTGACTAATTGCAAACTAGCTGTGGCACATGACATTGTATGCCACAAGGAACCCAACCCTCCCCAATCCAGACCAAAAGCTTACCTTAAGCATCCAGCTGGCAACCATCTGCACTCTGGCTGGCTGAGGTCAGCTGAGCTGCCACGCAAGCATGCTGGCAGCTCACATGACACCCTGATGTGACTGTGACTGCAGAGCATGAGCATTACTGTAGCAACAGCACTGGCACATGCGCAGTCACGCTGGGCACCACACTCAAGATGGCGGCGCCCAGGAGTGGTTCAGCAGTGCAGGGGCTTGGCTGCCATTGACTAGCATTCCCAAGGGCGAGTGCTAGTCAACTTTAGACTCTCACACACTTTTCCGGTCCACCTCCAACTTTCGTTTCCCTTTTTCAATCTTCCTACCTGCAGGGACTCAAGCACTGGCCGTTGACATCTCTCCTCCAACTCCCGGATGCCATTCTCAAGGAAGGACAGTTCCCTGCTGAGTCTAGAGGCCTGTCCATTCTTCTTCAACAGAATAGCTTCGTCCAGCTCTTCCCTCTTGGCCGATACAACATCCCATTTCTCTTGAACAAAGTCACGCACTTGTTCAAATCTGGTCCCTATTTCATGCATCTCCTTCTCCATCGCTTGCTGAAATGAAAAGGATAGAACCAAGAGAAGAAATTGTTTTGCTGCAGGGGACACATCCTATAAGTTTTGACAAAACAAGGAGACGTGAAGGAAAATGGCTCTATAACTTGGAAGTACGGGAACAGAAAACAGCACACCAGTTAGTTGCTCTTTCATATGTTATCAAAGCCTTAGGCATTACACACACATTCAAAAAGCATCTATTAAGAGGCAGATGGATTATGCTCTTCTCTAATGGCCACCTAATGTCCTGGCAGGGGAGACACCATGATCATGAAGGTGGTTTTCCTGGGGTGAGGCTTATCCATTGCACTCTGGGTGTGCTGACCCTTGCGATTTCCCCAAATGTGGGAAACTGCTCTGCATAATTTGTGGTAGTAAAAGAGTTGCACTGGCTGCCAATTGCCTACTGAGCACAATTCAAGGTGTTCACTTTAACTTATAAGGCCCTAAATGGCTTGGACCCCAAATATCTGAAGGAACGCGTATTTCCATGTCAACCCGCCTGTGCCTTAAGATCTGGAGGGGAGGCCCTCCTGGTTGTACTACCACCCTCAGCAGCTAAAGAGATGCACATCTGGGGAGAGGGCCTTCTCAGTGATGGCCCCTAAGATATGAAAGTCTCTCCCTGGAGGTCCATCTATCACCTTCACTGTACACATTTAGGAAGGCAGTGAAGACACATTTCTTTACCTTGGTCTTTCATTAAATCGGGGTACATTTTCCCTTCCCACTTGCCTGCTTGAGATTTCTACCAGCTTAGTTTGTTCACTTCTTAAAGGAAAA
Organism: Aspidoscelis marmoratus; assembly: GCA_014337955.1. Classification (NCBI taxonomy): domain Eukaryota; kingdom Metazoa; phylum Chordata; class Lepidosauria; order Squamata; family Teiidae; genus Aspidoscelis; species Aspidoscelis marmoratus. The sequence goes on along the minus strand of MTQE01002541.1, from coordinate 331,407 downwards.
CGTGACTCTTGCCATCTTATAACGTGACAAGGGGCTCAAAAACCAGGATAAGCCCTTAAGGGCTACACCATGGTCTTAAAAGAAAATTCCTTGATCAAAATGATTTTTTTCTTGAATTATTATTAGAATAGAAGCAACACCTACAATGAGATCTTCGCATTCCTTTTCTAACTCCGATTGGAGCTGCAAAATTTCTTCTTTTGTTTTCCTGAGAAGCCCAATGGCGTTAACAAAGCGATCCTGTAAGAAAAGAGATAGGATGCTCTTCAGTTACAGAAGTCTGCAGTGACAAAGTGGATAATAAGTCACCTTCACCCGTCTCCCTTCCTCACCCAGTGGCCCACCAATTGGTTCTCCCTTCCTCTCCTTTTCATTCTTTCAGAGGTCTTCATCAGCAGAACATTTCGGTCGGCCACCTCACTTCCAGGCCTTAAGCAATTCCGCACTGGCTAGTATTCGGCACCTGTCAGGTACTGGGAGATTCTATTCTGCACACTGGTTCACTCTAATGGAAGCCCACTCCCAGGAAGAGGTTAAGTGGGCAGGTCTCCTTAGATCACAACAACATATAGAAGGAAGCCTAGAATGGATACCTAGGTACCATCTTGGGGTTGGAGAGACATTCAGGATACCTCTAAGGGATTTGACAGCAGGTGATGGTTTTTGTCTTTGGTTAAGGAGCCAGACTCTTTTCTGGGAATACTGGGTTTGATTTTGCCCTCCCCCATGAAGCCAGCTGGGTGACCATGGGCTATTCACAGCTCTCTCCTGAGCTCTCACAGCCCCACCTACCTCACAGGGTGTTCCGTTGTGGGGAGAAGAATAGAAAAGCTTTGTCAGCCACTTTGTGACCCCTTAAAAGGGTGAGAAAAGCTGGAGAGAAAAGCCAGCTCCTCCTCCTTTCTTCGCCTTCTCCTCCTCCTCCTTCTTTGTCTTCTGCTTGAGAAGCCCTGAAGCAATTGGTGGGCCACTATGTGAGACAGGATGCTGGACTAGACAGGCTGCGGCCTGATCCAGCAGGGCTTCTCTTAATTCATGGGGGACAGATTTACCAATGGCTACTAGAATAGATGGGTAGGTATCCTTTCCAGGTTGGAGAGGGAGGCAGGATGCTCCTAAGGCCATTTGTTTCCCTATGAACAGTCAGGAAAACAGGTAAAGGTTCTGATTTTGTCTTCTGCTTGAAAGGCCAAACAATAATCCCACCAACAGCATTCCCCTCCCTTTGGCCTCATCCCAACATCTGGATGGCAATAATGTGGCCTTATCTCTTCATCCCACAAATCAAGTGCCAGCCTTCTCCTCCCATGCTGGGAGTTCGAGTTCCAGATAATCTGAGTGTGTGGCACAAAGTGAGCAGCTCTGCCCAAACTATAAAAATCCTACCTTGTAACTCTGAGCAACTTCATGCACAGGAAGAACAGTGTGCGACTGGTGCTCCTTGAATTCTTCACACAGACAGCAGACAAGGGCTCCGTCGTCCTTGCAAAAGGTTGTCACGCCTTCCGAGTGGCTGCTGCAGGTTTTTGCCCCTCGAGTCGGCTGCTCGGCTCGAAGGCACAGCTGCTTGATCAATCCAACGATGCTGCCCAGTTGTTCATTTGGCTCAAAGGTCAGCCAAGGGACAGATTCTTTGCACCGGGGGCAGGCTGCGCCCCTGGAGAGATTTCTCCAGACCTTCAGAATACAAGCGTGGCAGAAGTTATGCCCACAGTCTAGGGTCACAGGAGTAACCAAGTAATCTAAGCAAATTAGGCAGGTTGCTTCCTGACGCAGCTTTTCCACAGTGCTTTCGGCAGCCATAACTCTTATGATGTTAGATCTGGAAATGTTGAACGTGTCTTTTCCCCCAATAGAAGGCCAAATGGTCTTGGCTGAAGAGATGACAGCAAGCCTTGTCTCTGGAAGAAGAAAACAAAGATGGGGTTTCTCCAGGTTGGAGAGACAGGCAGGACGCCTCTAAATGCCACTGTGTGCGACAGTATGAAGGACTAGCATCTGCATGAATATTCAAAAGAATCAAAATTTGATCAAATTCATTCGAAGTTGGACATTTGAATCTGAATCGAATTTGAATTTAAACATTCACACGAATTTTGAATTTTTGAATCTATTCATTCAAATTATTCTGACATTCGTTTGTGGCTTTGCTGAGTGGGCCCTAGAGATAAAAGAAGTAAAGTGAGTACCCTCCTGGCCAGTTTGGTCTAGTGGTTAGGGAGCCGGATTCTTATCTGGGAATACCGGGTTTGATTCCACACTCCCCCACAAAGCCAGCTGGGTGACCCTGGGCTAGTCACAGCTCTCTTCTGAGCTCTCACAGCCCCACCCACCTCACAGGGTGTTCTGTTGTGGGGAGAAGAACAGAAGGTTTGTCAGCTGCTCTGAGTCCCCTTAAATGGATGAGAAAAGCAGGGTAGAAAAGCCAACTCTTCTTCTTCTTGGCTCATATCTAGGGCCAGGTTTTCAAAACATAAACTTCAAGTAATAGGGGTGTGGCTACTTGCATCAGATATTTGCACATCCCAATTAACATATCCCAATTTCCAGGCTGAAGGAGTACCAGAGGCTTTACCTAATGGTCAAGAGGCCTTTCCCTCATTCTGTCTCTCTTACATCACCTAAAACAGGCTGCAGAGATTCCCATGACCATAAATCCAATATTAAAACTATGCCACCAATTAAACCAGCAACATGTTCTGAATCATGCTCTTAGCTACACACATCTTCTGCACAAAACCACCACAGTGTCAGGGGAAGGACAGGGAAGGTGAACCTTAAGAGAAAATGGAAATAATGGATTGTGTGTGGGGGCAGAGTGACAAACGCATTTTGCACCACAAGGCTCCGCCCCAAACAGAGTTCCTCAGATTTGCAAAATGGCTCAGAAAACTGATGTACTGAAGAAGTCATAGCTACTAAAATTGTAATTTGTGTATTTCCCACCACTTGCTTCTTTCAAATGCCATTGAAAAGAATGCAGAACACATCTCAGAGCATTTGATAACTAGCCTCATACTATATATATCTATATATTTTCCTAACCATAGCAGGTTGGATTAGAACCCCATATAACCAAGGATGCTGCCTCGGCTTTGAATTTCTCTTAATTATTTGCTCATTTGTGGGTCCTTCAGGAAGCCCCCTATGTTTCAGTTTGGAAAATGAGTTTTCAAAGTAAGTGCCAGCAGTTTTAAAGCAGTTTTGTAAAGAGAACCTACTAGAGACCAGACCACTGTTAGGCTGTGGTCACACTTAAGGTTTAATCCAGCTTCAGTCCACTTTCAGGAATGACATAATACACCAACAAAGTGTCAAGCTGTTTTCTTTCAATGTGAAATAACTCAGAGAATTCACCTTTGGGATAGCTAACGCGGAAAGAAAATGACTAGTCACTTTGCTGATGGGTTCTCTCGCTCTGAAAGTGGACTGAAGAGGGATTAAACCTTAGGTGTGACCACAGCCTTACAGGCTAATGCAAAGATACACCTGCAATCTTCTGTTTTCTCTGTTATCGTACATTATTAGTTTATATGGCAGCGCATGAACAACGTCAGGGAGTTGGCTGCACTTCAGCGGTACCACAAACTGCCTGAAAAGCAGAGGCTGATGCTGGTTCGATCCCTAGCCTCTCCCCAGAAGTAGGGAATAACAAACAACTTCTATATTTCTGCCAAGAAAACTGCATAGAGGTGCCCACGCTTGTCCAACAGACACAACTCAGTAGTACTCAATAACAACAAATTACTGTTAATGGAGACATCTTTTTCATGCTTTTTCCTCCATGGAAATTATGAAATAATTATGATTTACCAGCCCTGTTCTCCTCGGATAAGGCACCTCATTCACGTTACAAAACAATCCACAGGAGGCAGAGAGAAAACATCACACCAAGCCAGATTCAACTTTTTACAGGATGGAGTGTACGGTATTTACAGCAATAAATAATGAGTCTTTAATCCCCCGCAGTTTTAGCTTACCAACCAAGCGAAAATGGAAGATTATTTTAAACTAGACAAACAGCGGCAGGACCAGGACGGCGATCTTTGCAAGCCCTACAGAGCAACCACTGACGGGACACAAAGAAAATCTAAAAAGCAATTCTGGAGGTAGGGGTGGGGAGGAAATCCTGGTCAAAACAACAAAAGCCACCTCCGTCGTCCTAGGCTCTGAACACGGGAAGGGAACCATCCGCACGTTCATCTAGACACGCTTTTATAGAAACGCTGCGCGCGGGGCGATGTGGCCGGACACGCCCCCTTCTCTGGCCACGCCCCCTCCTTCCATTCTAGGAACTGGAATACAATTTACAGGACGAGCTCTGAGCAAGCGCCGGGCTCCGCGGCTCCTGCTATTCTGATTGGCCGATCCCGGGCTAATGGCAGGTTTGCTTTCATTTTCACTTTTGCATGGAACAAACCGCTGCACCTGTAGTTCTCAATTGGAGCAGAAGATATACTTAAGCTTTTGCGTTGCATTCGCTGATTCGTTTGTTTGCATTGCATTGCATTTTATTCCTATGGGTGGGTTTGAATTCCTATGGATTTCAAAGCTTGGACGATCTTTGTTGCCTGCAACAGTTCTCATGATCTTTGCAATATGTGATATTGCTTCATATGCTCTTCTCTAAATGCCACATCATTTCCATGTTTTTTGTAGGTGTCAAATGTCAGATCAAACTTAGTTCGTTTGCTCAAGTGCTTCAGAGTGTTGCTGATGAAGCTTCCTGTTACTCCATTTTAAACTTGCTTGGCGCTTTAGTTAGTCATGCACATACATTTATATACCGCTCTTCTCCAGAGGTTACAGGGTTTAAGTCCAAGCAAGTGTCTGATCTGTGTTTACTAAGATCTTATGGTTAATTCCAAGAATTTAGGGCCTTTGGAAGGGCAAATATAATCAAGTCTTATGTGCATCCAGAGTTTACTTGCAAAAAGTGTTACTCTCAGCAAGGGTGCTTGGCTGCAGGTCTCCAGATGTTCTTGAATCACAATCTGCGGCACTTCAAACGAGCTGGCACAAAGACTGCCTCCAGGCTGGCGGAATAAATCCATAGTTAAATGTAAAAGCGCAGTATACTCACTGCGCAATGACAACCAGGGATCCCTACGCTCATCATCTTGTCCACCACTGTGGATGTCAGGACAGGTGTTTGGCGATCATGTAATTGCTGTCTACCTCTCGCTTATGTAGCTTGCTAACTTGCCAGTGTTGGTTTTATTGGAAACCTGCTTTAAAACCACCAAAACTCTGAAAGGACAAGGCGGTTTGCATCTGGAATAACGACAAAAAAAGACTTTTATTGATTACAGTTGGCTGAAGGGACACAGAAGCTGTACCGAAATTTCTGCAATTTTCTGGCACATAGGCAGTTTCCTTTATACCAGTTTTTGCCCGTATCTTACTGCTTTTGGGGCCTTGATAAGGTGATTTAACTTAACCTCCCTGCTTACTTCTTCTACCAGCCTGTTTGAGCATGTGTTTAAGAGGGAACCTGATTGAAGGATATAAAATCATGCACAGTATAGAAAATGTATCACACAACACCAGAACCAGGGGCATCTATGAAGCTCAAGGGCAGGAGAGTCAGATCAGACAAGTGGAAGGATTTCTTCAACCAGGCAGTGGTTCTCAACCTGGGGGTCGGGACCCCTTTGGGGGTCGAACTACCCTTTCAGAGGGGTCGTGACAAGTCCCCTGCCGCCTTTTCCTCCCATTTCCCAGCTGCTCTACCCCCGTGGTTGGGGTTCTCCACAACATG
>MTQE01002541.1:293107-310771 GCA_014337955.1 Aspidoscelis marmoratus | reverse complement strand
TCCAGTGAGGAGAGAGGGGGCGGAGAGGAGAGGAGATGGCGCTGCTCCCCTGTGCCTGGTGTTTGCATGGGGACAGCTGCATCCGCACCCAACCTTCACCCAGCCTGCGTTACTGGAAATGGCATGGGGATGGGCAAGATTCAATCTTGGACCCGCTCCTGGCCCCGTGTGTGCCCAATCAGACCCAAACAGGTTGCATTGGGCCATGCCTTAAGTCTTCTTGGAGACCTCAACAGAAGTTCTGGTGAGCATTTCTGGGTTCACAGGCACTCAGAGGACATCAGCCCAAAGTCATGACTTGTTACCTTGTACTCTTCAGCAGCTTCCAATGCAAAAAGAACGTTATGATCCTGATGTTCCGTGGATCCATTACATGAGGAGCAGAAGAGGGTAAGATCATCCTTGCAGAAAAACATCAAGACCTCCTTATGTTTCTCACAGACTTTCTTCCTTTCAGGCTCTTGCTCCACCTGGGCCTTCAACTGTTCCATTAACTTCATCAGATTGGCCAGTTCCCTGTTTGGTTTGTAGTTGAGGCGAGCAAGAGGATCCCTGCACTGAGGGCAGATCTTTTTGGGGAAATTGCCCCAGGAATTCACAAGGCAATTGTGACAGAAGTTGTGTCCGCAGTCAAGAGTGATGGGATCTGAGAAGCCTTCAGAGCAGATGTAACAAGTCAGCTCCAACTCAAGCTGCTTTACAGTAGTCTTCAGAGAGGCCATTGTTGTTACCTGCCAAAATTAAAAATGCCAGAGTTTCTCTTATTCACCTGTTAAGAGACAAACTGGGTGCTACAGTAATTCTTTGACCAGACTTTCTGTAAGATATTGGGTGCCAATCAAGGAAAAGAGAAACAAACATAAGGGGAGCCCTGATGGATCAGGCCATAGACTTAGCCCACGGTGGTCCACCAATTGCTTCTCGGCTTCTCAAGCAGAAGACAGCGGCAAAACCATCACCTGCTCTCAAATCCCTGCAAATGGCCTTAAATCTCTTCAACCCAAAAGTGGTACCTAGGCATCATTCTAAGAACTTAAGAGGAGCCCTAATGGATCAGGATTCTGCCCTTCTAGTCCAGCATGCTGCCAGTTTGGTCCAGTGGTTAAGGAGCTGAACTCTTATCTGGGAATACTGGGTTTGATTCCACACTCCTTCAAAAAGCCAGCTGGGTGACCTTGGACTAGTCACAGATCTCTTCTGAGCTCTCACAGCCCCACCCACCTCACAGGATGGCTGTTGTGGGGAGAAGAACAGAAGGTTTGTCAGCCACTTTGAGTCCCCTTAAATAGGTGAGAAAAGCAGGGTAGAAAAGCCAACTTTTCCTCCTCCTTATCTTCAATCTGGAGGAAGTACCTGGGCATCCATTCTAGCAGCCATTGATACAGCTGCCTTCAATGAATTTGTCAAATCCTTTCTTAAAGCTATCCAGGCTGGTTGCTGTCACTAGTTCATTTCTTACTCAATATTAAGTTAATAGTCAAAAGAATAAACAATAAAACCACTGTTGTTGTTGTTTTGGGGGGGAGCCATGAATACAACTCTGGAAAGTATCACAATAAGAAGACATATGAAATAGTGCTTCCTATTCAGCCACAACAAAAGGATACAAAAATGGTGTCTGCCGTCTTTGAAGCTTTGTAACACCAGTTTGTATTTACTTGCCTTCCTTACAGATGTAACTTTCCTTTGGGCTTGTTGCTAAACTGTGCGACCACTGATAAGACTAGACTGGTGGGAAAAAATTGGGACCTAGAGATGTCCCAAGGCTGTCAAAGAAAATTTTTGACCACAGCTCAGCCTCAATTAAATCTCCATTTATGATACACAGAAACATGCATGTAAAGAAGGAGGTAAGTTCCTCCTTTCAATGGCGCTTTCAAAAAATATTATAATACTGAAGAGAGACCAAAGTCTCTCTTAATCAGATACAAAATGCAGTGCACTTAAATAGCATAATTAAGGTCTGTGAAAGAATGGAGAGTTCACATGGTTCTTTGATGTTGTGTCTGCCTGTGAGAATCAGGTAAGAAATGTTGGAAGTCTGCTATCTAGGCAAATCTATTTAGCAAAACAAATTATTTCAGATATTTGGGTCCAACAGAGAGGTTGACACCTTCAACTTTCCATAAATGAGCTCCACCTCTAAAATTACTTTGATGTCCTAATGACAGGCGATACCATGGAATTATGTTACATATATTAGAAAATGTAAGCCAGACAGCTTCCTTAAAGGGGCACACTCAATAATTTATCTCCCCATCCCTGATTTGGCCTTTGAAGACATATAGCTTAGAACCTTGGCACCCATCAGAATTCCTGCTTCTTTATGAATACATTTTCCAGTTCACAACTACCAGAGGTGTACCTTGAGGTGGCTGACCTTCACTTCATTTGTGCCAAATACCATAGTTGGCAATTGTGCATTGTCTTGGCTGAAAAAATGATAAACCACTGTAACAAAGTAAGGGTGATTTGCACTGCCCAGGATACAGTCTCACAAGCATACTAGAGAATATTGGTGCAGTATAACAGAAACCCTGCCATGTCCTTACAACCACGTTACAAGTGTAACCTTTCCGCACTTTTTCAAGTTCCACAATATGCTTTTTGAGGTGTGGTGACCAGAATTGTACACAGTATTCCAAATGTGGTCTCATCATAGATTTATAAAGAGGCAAAATGACACTTGCTGACTTGTTTTCTATTCCCTTCCTAATTATTCCCAGCACTGAATGAACTTTTTTGCCGCTGCTGCACACTGGGTTGATGCCTTCATTGAATTGTCTGCCAGAACCCCGAGATCCTTTCCTGGTGTGTTGCAGAAAGCTCAGACCTGATCAGTTTATAGACATAATTAGGATCTTTGGCCCTATTACGCATGACTTTGCACTTGTTAAGATTAATGCTCATTTGCCACTTGGTAAACCACTCATCCAATGCCAAGAGATCCCTCTGGAGCTCTTGGCAATCTTTTAGTTTTTGCTATTCTGAATAATTTAGTATCATCAGCAAACTTTGCTATTTTACTATGCACCCCTTCTTCTAGATCATTGATGAATAAATTAAAAAGCACTGGTCCCAACACTGAATCTTGGGGGACCCCACTTTTCACCTCTTTCCACCCTGAGAATTGGCCATTTATTACTACACTCTGCTTCCTACCCTTAAACCAGTCACTAATCCAGGACAGAACTTTCAGGGAAACTTTCTAAATTAATATAAACCCCAAAACAAATATTCATTACATTAAGCAAAGATTGGATAGAAAAGCAAGCATGTGGCTGCTGCAAGCTTAATAAACTTTTGATATTAAGTTATTAAGTGCAATCTGTCATTATAAAAACTAAAACAGACAATACAGTTAGCTCCCAATCCATAATTAGTCTCCCCCCTTAAATATTACAATGTACACATGTATCCTATTAAGCCAACTTACAAAGGGGGAAAGCAAACACACTACTTTTTCACCCCTTTCTCCCAATTGGGTTTAAAACCAGAAGCAAAGCCGCACAGCCTACATTAATTCGAAACAAAAAAGTAGCGGACCATAAGCTTCCTCGGCAAACTAGAAGGGCTGTTAGCTAGCACAAACTCGGATTACCTGGATCAGAAAAATAATAATAATCAGGAACCCCAAGAGCAAACAACACGAGACTGAAGAGACAGTGGGGAAAAAACCTCAGAGGTACTTTTCAGTACCCAATGAAGACAACAAACTGGGAAGTTTGGGAAGTTGCTGCTGGGGACTATCGTCTCACTGGAAATAGGTGGATGAGGCCACCTCCCTTTCACAGCTGAGAGCCCCTGGGATGCAAAGTGAGGCTGCCACAGTTTTGATTGGAAGTGACTTGCAACAGCTGCAATCAATAGAGAAATCCCTTGCACAGCTTGCTTTCACCTTCGCTTTGATAGAGAAGAAGATTCCTCCCCTGACTCCCTGAGCTGTTGCTGTGTTCACTCAAAAGTGTTAATCCAGCTTCAGTCCGTGTTGAGAGAGGCTGCATTAGCAAAGTGACAAGCTGAATCTTTCACTCAGACAGTGGATTAAAACTTAGGTGTGAACACAGCCATCATTGTACTATAAAAATAGGTTGATTAAGATTTCTGTAGAAATGAAACATGTGTCCCTTTAATGGCATACAGTTAAAGGGATTTCTGCAGGTGTTACCTGAATTACAAACTAGGCCCGGTGAAAATCCTTGTTTTCTAGACCTGTTAAAGGTGCAGCAGGGCCCTTGTGTTGGGTTGGTGGTCTTTAAGTGAGAGATATTATTTTCCAGGCTTATTATTTTGATCCATTACTCTGTCTTCCATCACTGCTAGTACTGTAACTAGCTGATATATGTTGCCAAATGGCCACAGGCATATTTAGTAGCCCGAGGCCTCTCGCCTGCCTCTCCAACCTGGAAGCAGTATCTAGGCATCCATTCTAGGAGCCATTGATACACCTGTCCTCCATGAATTTGTCCAACCCTTTCTTAAGCTATCTAGGCTGGCTGTAATCATGGATTCATATAGTTGGAAGGGACCTCTAGGGTCATCAAGTCCAACCCCCTGCTCAATGCAGTATTTCCTAAACCATCCCAGGCAGATGTAGGTCCAGCCTCTGTTTGAAGACCTCCAGTGAAGGAAACCCACTACCTCTTGTGGCAACCTATTCCTTCCTCACTGTGAGGAAGTTTTTCCTAATATCAGTATTGACTCCCTTGAAGTTTCATACGGTTGTTTCTAGTCCTCCCATCTTGTGCAAGTGAAAATAGGGACGATCCCTCCACTGTGGCAGCCCTTCAGATACTTTAAGACTGCTATCATGTCTCCTTTCAGTCTTCTCTTCTGTAGGCTAAACATTCCTAGATCCTTCAACCGTTCCTCATAGGACATGCTTCCCTTCGAGGCAATTAACTCTAGTTGCTACTGGGAGTACTTAATTTTTTGATAGGGCTCTTGGGTCTATCAGATATGATTTTTAAAAACCTGTTATGCTTTGTGACATGGTGTACATGAGTAGAATTGTTGCATTAGTTGGGATATGGGCTACCTCTGAATCCAGGCTGTGCTCCGAATATTGTAGTGAAATATTTTTGAAATAGCAGATAATGTTACATTTAGCTTGATTTCCTCAGCGGAGAGGGTCTGGCTTGGTTACCTCTTTTCCTTTTCTCCACAATCCCCAGATAGATCAATTTCACCACACAGGGCTTGTTGGAAACACATCTCTTCCCTCTAAAGGCCATTTGCACGGATTTGAGAACAAGTGAAGGTTTTGCCTTTGTCTTCCACTTCAGATGCCCAGAAGCAATTGGTGGGTCACTGTGAGAGACACGATACTGAACTAGATGGGCTGTGGCCTGACCCAGCAGGACTCCTTATGTTATTTTCAAGTTGTGGTGCATAGTATGTTAGGTATAAAACCTACAACACTTGCATACTAATAGCATGGAGGTCAAATACAGAGATCAAAACCTTCTCTCCCCTCTCCTGTGTCCACTTGGTTTTCACAGAAACGTTCATCTTATTAATCCCACCTGGGTTTTCCCTCTTCTGCCCCTTCAAGCTCTTACCTCCCCATACAAGTCAAAGCCCATTCGAGGAGGAAGAGGAAGAAGAAGAAGAAGAGTTGGCTTTTCTACCCTGCTTTTCTCACCCATTTAAGGGGACTCAAAGTGGCTGACAAAGCTTTCTATTCTTCTCCTCACACCAGACATCCTGTGAGGTGGGTGGGGCTGCAAGAGCTCAAAGGAGAGCTGTGACTAGCCCAAGGTCACACAGCTGGCTAGATGGGGGAGGGCAGAATTGAACCCGGTATTCCCAGATAAGAGTCCGGCTCCTTAACCACTAGACCAGCAGTTCTCAACCTTCCTAATGCCGCGACCCCTTAATAGAGTTCCTCACGTTGTGGAGACCCCCCAACCACAGGGGCGGAGCAGGTGGGAGGGAATGGCGGTGGGAGACTTGTTGGGACCCCTCTGAAAGGGTAGTTCGACCCCCAAAGGGGTCCCGACCCCCAGGTTGAGGACCACTGCACTAGACCAAACTAATCCAGCCCATCTAGTCCAGCATCCTGTCTCACACAGTGTCCTACCAATTATTTATGGGCACTTCAAGCAGAAAACAAGAGCAAAACCTTCAGCTGCTTTCAAATCCCTGCAAATGACCTTGAGAGGCCTCCTGCCTAGGGGTGTGCACGAATGCATTTTTTGCATTTGAATTGAACCAAATATTCAAATATTCAATTTGATTCAAATTTTAAAAACCCAGATTTTCAAAAATCTCATTCAAATCCGGATTATCTAAATCCATACATTCTAAAATCCGATTCGAACTCAAAAATACGAATGTCGACAACATTCATGTCCAATTTTCAAATCTGCGCACATCCCGTTCTCATCCAGGATTATAAGCACAAATATGTACAATATCTGTATGCAATATGTGCAGATCTGTTCATTCGAATTATTCAAAAATCCGTTATCGGATTGTCATAAAAAACCAAAATTCATTCGAACGTTCAAATCTGGATTTTTTGAAAATCCGATTCGAATGTCGATATTCGATGGATTCGAATAGGATTTTTGAATTTTCGAATATCCATGCACATCTCTACTCCTGCCTGCCTCCCAACAGGAGTACATAGCTTTAACACTTGTAGGGCTTGAAACTAAAATAACACAACAGGGGAAAAAATTATAGTATCTTTAATGCAGTTCAACACAACAAAAACACCAATGACAAAAATGTGTCCAAACATAATTAAAACGTGAGCAGACCCATTTTACAAGTTTATTATCACTACCCATGATTTGTAAAACTACTATAAATGAGAGTTTGTCCTTTCAAGGCAGATTGCCTAGAGTTTCCACCTCTAATGTGATGTCCCATTTTTTCCCATTAAAAAAGGTCCTCACAGAGAGGCCCCATTCAAGGGTGTTTTTCCACTGTCACTAGAAGTACCCATTAAGTACCCATTAATGAGTACTTAATGGCATTTTTGTACTCATTAATGGGTACTTCTATTGACAGTGGAAAAACACCCCAAATTAACAAGAACTCCATCATTTTGACCGTAGAATACCAACGTGAGCTCCCCATACATAGATAAAATATGAATTGGGTCATCTTCCCTCTCACCCATACTTTCCTTGGCTGGAAAATTGCTTTCATTATTCTAAGAGCAATTTGAGACATCAATATTGGTACCCAAGTGGTTCAGTTCTCTTAAAATGCAAGTGTAAGGACAGCTTTTTGGGACAAATAGAAGAAAGGGAGGTAAGTTCTTTTGGTGGTTCCTGCTATGATAGCTTCATAAAGCACAGCTTCAGTATCAGCATCAAAGAAAGTCACTCTTCTCCCAACGCAGTTTAGACACACTCGGACTCTCTTGAGTACCCTGTCGTTCAAGTGGTTCAGCCGAGGGGAATGAGGGGAGTTGAAAACCACATAATCACCTCTTTGCTTCCCTATAGCCCAGATCCCATTTTTAAAAGTAATGATTGTTCCACCCTTCCTCCTCAGAGACTTTCTGGCAACACCCACGGCCCAGTCTTCCTCAGGACCCACAATAACCTCCCAGTAGCTACGGTTTTCTGAGAGCTCTTCCTGGCCCAGCACAAATAAATCCGTATCAAATCTTTTACGATTCCTGGATAGCTCTTGTGCTCTTTCTCCAACTCGCACGCTTTTGCAGTCCTCGGAGAGAATGAGTAGGGAATGAGCCGTCTCTGGATCCAAGTACACGTTAGCTAAAAAGGAGAACGGGAGAGAAACGATGGCAATAAGTTGCACGTACAGGTAGGATTCCTCTAAAGGTCACCCTGCAGAGGGTCAAGAGCAAGCAAAGGTTTTGCCCTTGTCTTCTGCTTGAGATGCCCATAAGCAATTGATCAGCCACTGTGTGAGACAGAATACTGGGGTAGATGGGCTGTGGCCTGATCCAGCAGGGCTCTTCATATGCTCTTATAGAGTTAGGCAAATTCATGGAGGATAGGATTATCAACAGCTACTAGCATGGATGCCTAGTTACTTCCTCCAGGCTGGAGAGACAGGCAGGAGGCCTCTCAAGTCCATCTGCAGGGTGCTGAGAGCAGCTGAAGGTTTTGCCTTTGTCTTCTGCTTGGGAAACAATTGGTGTGTGAGACAGGATGCTGAACTAGATTGCCCATGGCCCAATCCAGCAGGGCTCCTCTTATGTTCCGCTTAACGCTTCACTTTCTGTTATTAGTAATAAGTGGAGGAACTTCTTTTGAGCAATCCTGTTGCCTTGTTCTTGAGTCTTGGGCCTCAGAGTAGTAATTATGACGCTGTCATAATTGGAAAGCATAGTCTTTTACTCAGGACAGTCACAAGAGCTATTTTAAAGACTTCTTCACTTTTACAAACTTTTACTATGGAACAAAGAATTAGTTTGATGGAAAATCAGTTTTGCTGCACAAAACCCCTAGTATACAACCTCCAGCCATGTCCCATCCTTCCTTCTAAGGTTCCCAAAGAAATCCCAGAAGTTTTACCTTTCTGTAGTGCAGATCCAACGTACAGAGTTTCTGGAGGAGAGAAGGGTGGGAAAATAGGTCACTAAATCATTATTAATCCCACTTAATATAATCCTTTTCCCAAGACTGTAAAGAGATTGGAATCTTAGAAAGTTGTGTGGATCATTTTAGTATGGTGAACTTTCTTAGTAATCTCCAATGCGTTCCTCTTACCTTCAAATGAGGCTAGGCTTGTGTGGTAGAGATTAGAAATGTGCAGATATTTGAAACATTCAAAATTCGATCAAATTTGGACATTTGAGTTTGAATCAAATGTCTATACATTTGAATTTAACATTTGAACAAATTTTTCAAACCTTTCAAATTATTCAAATTATTTGTACATTTGTATGTGTACGGATACATATGCATTACATATGTATCCATAAGCATCTTATTCGTAGCCATACATTTGTATGGAAAAGTACGGGACGAAATTGGGATGCATACGAGATAAAAAGGGATGCGTTTGAACACATATGAATGCTGTCAACATTCGTATCTTCAAATACAAATTGAATATTCGTACGAATAGATACTAGAAACATTCGGATTTTAAACATTCAAATCTATTCGCATCTTTGGATATTCAATTCCCAAAAATTGCATTTATGCTCACCTCTAGTAGTGATACGCATGAACCTGTCTATGTTGGACAAGTTCGAAGTTATCCAAATAGAACTGTTTTGGTTAAAATTAGAAATAATTATAGTAAGGGTGAGTTGTATAGGTTATATAAGATTGGGATAGAAGGGAACTGGGTCCCAGTCCAGACTGTGGGAATCTAACGCCATTACAGTACCGTTATAATGGGGCTGCCACATATATTTGTGACAACATCACCATAGGGCCCCTCCCTTCCCCCAAAAAAGCTCTAAAGTGTTTTCCTACTTTGGGGACAGAGCCACTATTGTCACTAAAACATGTGAGGACTAGGAAGTGATAATAGCAGGGGAGAAACACTCTGCATTATTGCTTGTGAGCCAGTTTGGTCTACTGGTTAGGGAGCCAGACTTTTATCTGGGAATACTGGATTTCACACTCCTCCATGAAGCCAGCTGGTGACCTTGGGCTAGTCACAGCTCTATTCTGAGCTCTCACAGCCCCACCCATCTCACAGGGTGTCTGCTGTGGGGAGAAGAACAGAAAGTTTGTCAGCCCATTTGAGTCCCCTTAAATGGGTGAGAAAAGCCAACTCTTCTTTTTCCTTGTGGGTTATCTGACACTATCTGGAGATGCCCAAGGTAGATAGCCAAGTGTGTTCCAAAGCCTAAAGAAGACAGTCACTGTGAAAACCCTCCTACACTGGTGCCATTAGGCCTCCCAGAGGCCTGACGTAATCATAAATAGTGCAAAATCACACACAATTTCCCACAATTCCCAGGAAATCTCACACCATTTCCCAGGAATCATGGGAAATTGAATGCAATTTCCCAGTGTTTCAAATATCCGCCGTTTTCTGTAACCATGGTAGAACCTGGTACCTTCACCCTGTGGATATGGGGGCCCAACTGAACGTATGCACAAACACATACATTCATATACACAGACACACACACTCACACATGTATATCAAAGTGGTCTCAGAACTTATCCCTACCTTTGAATTGTTTAACAGCGCATTCCAGAAAGGTGTTTGTATCTAAAAAATCCCAGAGTTCCCAGGTGTGCTTGTTAAAGGAATGGTCTGGAGCCTGATACACTGTCAACTGACCGCACCTAGCAAGGAATAAACCCAACATATATAAATTCTTAGTGCCAGAACTGGATCAAAACCATACAAAAATAATATCTGCAAGACCTGATGCAGCCACTGACCATACAATGCAGAACTTGGCTATGTTCAGGATTCAAAGTGACTTTCTTTCAAAATATTAGTTCCCCTTGACTCATAGCATTTTGGAGATGCCAGTGTTCAATGATTCAAAATCGTTAAGGCTAAACCAGTGTCTTTTCAGACCCTGCTGGACTAAAGTCTCTCAGGCCACGTCCTCATGCAAGCTGTTTCACTTGGAATGGTGTTTTTACCTACCTACTGGACAGAGCCCCCATGAAGGCCAAAACAAGATGTGCACATTAGTTAAAACATGTGAAGAGGACAGAGCCAGCTTTGACACTGTGGTGCTAGGAGGTGATAAGCACATGGGGAGGATTTCCTGCATTATCACCTTCCAGCAGGATATCTGGCTGTTGTCTGGAGGTGTCCAGAGTCATCAAGACAAAATGGCTGACTAGTATTTTTGTGCATCTTATGTTCAGAGGAATTCTTCTTCCCTCTCTGGCTGTCCTTTACTGAGAAACCAGAGTGAAGCTTTGAGGTACAGATTAATTATCATCACAGAGTTCACTTACCTCTCCAAGGTACCCTGGATTTCCTAGAAAGGAAACAAAGGAAAGTAGGTGGGATGTCAAGGGTAAAAGGAAAGAGAAAACAAGCCCCTAAGCAAAAGCAGTATTCATGTTGAACATAACTGAGCCAAATGGCTGGTCAGAAAACAAACAAACTGATGCTCAGCTGGAAACCAGCCTCTGCTCCCAGAGTAAAGTCACAAAAATGATCAGTGGAAGGGCTAGACCAGGGCTTGAATAAAGAACATACAGTGGTACCTCGACATACAAGTGCCCTGACATACAAGTGTTTTGAGATACAAGCCGCCGAGCGAGTGATATTTTGCTTTGAGATGAGAGCAAGATTTGAGATACGAGTATGTAAATACAGTACAGTACATAAGAAAAACAACTGAGGTGGTGTTTTGGGAGCTGGAATGGATTAATGGGAAAATTGCTTTGAGATACGAGCGATTTGACATAAGAGCAAGGTTACGGAACGAATTAAACTCGTATGTCAAGGTACCACTGTACAATCTATTTCTGTGGGAAGGGCTGTAGCTCAGGAGTAAAGCAAACTGCCCGGAAAGCAAAGGGTTGCTGCTTTAATCCCAGCATCTGCCCAGAAGCAAGCAATGGCAAACCACTTCTGTACCTCTGCCAGGTGTTCATGAAGGTGTTGATCTAGTCAACTCGGAGTCAGCCACACAACCAACCATCAGCACCACCACAGTCAGCTTCTAGCTCAAACTGTGGTGCATGGTAGATGGGCTAAGGTTGCCTCCAGAAGGCATATAAAACTCAGGATTATCCCAGGTCTATGTTGATACTGCCATACGTATCTGTGGCAATTCCAGCACAACCCCCATGATATCTCCTAATATCTGAAGGAAGGTTGTCCCACCACCCTCAGCAACAAGGGGTGTGTGTGCATCCGGGAGAGGGCCTTCTCAATGATGGCCCCTAGACTATGGAAAAGTCTCCCCATTGAGGTGCATCTATCACCTTCACTGTACATGTTTAGGAAGGCAGTGAAGACACACTTCTTTGCCCTGGCCTTTGGTTAAATAGGGATACACTTTCCCTTCCCCCTTGCAGATGCTACTGTTTTAATACATACCGTTGTTGTTTTAATGATGTTTGATTTTAGGTGTTGTTACCCACCCAGAGGCCTTCGGATATAGGGCGGGATAAAAATGTAAATAAATAATTAAATGAATAAATAAATAAAGAGTGTTTTTTTCACAGTGGAAATCATCTTCTAACTCAGTTTGCCAAATATAGTGAAAGAATTTATCTAGTCTTGATGATTATTCCCATGATCCACCATTTTAGTAATATCTACCTATAAGAACATAAGGGAAGCCCTACTGGATCAGGCCACAGCACATCTAGTCCAGCATCCCGTCACACACTGTGGCCCACCAAATGCTCATGGGCATCTCAAGCAGAGACAAGGACAAACCTTTGCCTGCTCTCGAATCCCAGCAAATTGACTTAGAAGCGTCCTGCTCCCCACCCCACCCCAGCCTGAAAGATGTACTTAGGCATCCATTCTAGTAGCCATTGATACATCTGTTGTCCATAAATTTGTCTAACCCTACTTTAAAGCCATCTAGACTGGTAACTGTTACCACCTCTTCTGCTAGCAAATTCCATAAACCGATGACCCTCTGGGTGAAGAAATACTTCCCCTTGTGGTATCCGACTCTCCTACCCATCAGCTTCATAGAGTGCCCTCGTGCATATGTGGAGCAAACTAGACCTAAAATGGCAACTGTGCATGCATGGGAGGTGGTGATACGCCCTTCCATGTATTTAACCTCTGAATGTACATGGTGCAAAATCATGGTAGCAAGAGTCCAGACCAGGTAAGTCCTTTTACATGACCCATGAAGCTGCCCAGCTCTCAGGGCACCTAGTGATTATTTCAGAATTGCTTTCTTCTCAAACATTGTTAAGTAGAAAGACATTTGGGTGCCATTTGAAGCAGCCTACGCAGCTATTTGCCATTAAGTTCTGATGTCAACAATTGATACGTCGATGCCTTGTGGAAGAAGCACCATGTTGAGACCTCGATGCCTTATGGTGAATTGCTACCTTGCTTCTTCACTGCCACCTCCTGCTGCTGCTAAGAATCATTTCCTCCTTCACAACAACCTTTGTGAAAAGACAAGATCACAGCTGAGGAAACATCTCCAGAGGAAGGAGAGCCTGGGACCTCCCAGGAATTTAAGCTGTAGCCAGACACAAATGGCTGCCTAAGGAAGGTTCAAAGATGCTGGGAAAGGGTCACTGGCTGTTGCTCGGTCAGCTGCCTTACCCGCAGTAATTTGAGTGTTGAAAAGCGACGTTTCTTCTCAAATTCCTGGATCAAACTTCTGTTGAGGGAGTAATCCCAAAAGATATTGGTCATGAGCTCATCCCTCATTCCCACGATCTGTTTCTCTGTGCCTCTGAGCTTGTCCATCAGAAAGAATCTTTTAGACACCAGGAACTTTTGAACTTCAGGGAACCATTCCTCTATGTCCTTTTCAACTTTGTCGGCTGTGTCCTTCAACACGCCAACGGGAAAAGAAAACAGAAACAGTGTCAGGTGCCGAGTGTCAGGCATCACATAACCCATGAAATACATCTCAGTTGTCCAAAGATGGATTACAAAGACGCCACATTCTCCCAATTTTACATACAGAGGCCTGCAGAGGCAGTCCTGTTAACCCAGTTCTGCCTGAATCCCCATGTTATTATGGTAACCCTCACGAGGTCCAATATCTCACACTAACCATGTGGAAATTCTTAATTTCTCTCACACACGCTCCGTTTGGTCTTGTACAGGACCAGACATGCCAGTTGACGCATCTGTCTCCATTATTACAGAAAATGAAGGGGATTTAGTGAAAGAGAAATTTTGCCAGACACTATTCCAACAAATGCTCAGAGTCAGGAGCCAAGTTGGTCATTAATTCTACATTATATCATTAATTCTAAATTATAAGGGAAAGATACTTTGTAATAAATGCTATTTAGGCTGGTTCAGGAAACTATTTCTTTTAGGGGTGTGCGTGAATGCAATTTTCGGGATTCTATTTGAATAGAATACCCAAAAATTCAATTCGAATTAAGCAAATTTGAATCTATTCGTTCAAGTTTTCAATTCAAATTTGCACTTACGAATGGCAACAACATTCGTAAGCGCCCATATGAATCATTACGCATCCCGTACGGATCCATTTGCATCTGTACATGTCCGTATACATCCTGTAGTTATCCCATATTCAACCTGTTTTCATCCTGTACGGATCCATACAAATGTGTACAGATGCAGGAAAGATGTGTATCTGCAAGTACACATTGTGTACAAATCTGTACACATGTGAATGTCTGGATGTCTGAATGTCTGAATGAATAGATCTGACATTCGAAATTCATTCGAATCTTTAAATTCCAATTTATGGACATTCGATTTGAATTTGAATGTGAAAATTCCAGCAGATTCTATCGAATTTTGAATACGTTTGAATATCTGTGCATACCCCTAATCTCTCTCTCAGACCCATACATCCCCTTCCCCAGAAAGACAATTTTGGCTGTCCATCATCAAGAGAAACATCTTTTGCTGCTGAAGAACAGCTAGGCAACTTTTAGCAATTTCAAAGTTCTTGCGACTGATCTTGTTCAACTCCAGCCTTAATAGTCAACATGTTCACAAAGGCCAGGATTCCTCTGACACAACGAAAGCATTTCCAAAAGATTCCCTAAACTGATGTTTCTGTATTACCGGCTTGTTGACTTGTCAATAGCAGGGACACTTACAAACAGGTCTTTACTTTCCAGCTCGGCCTTAAATTTATACCTCATAATCGATGCTTCTCGAGCAACTAGAAGTTCAGCGCAATCCGGAACACAACTCTGGAATCAGAAATATTTTTCAGACAAAAAATTAAATATCAGGACCTGTTAACAATTATTTAGGATAGACATTTAAAGGAGGGGAATCTCATTAAATAGCAAAAGCTTGATTTTAATAATTTTATTTCAGGAGTCACCAGAAGACATCCAAAGTATGAGCCTGGTGTGCCTCTGGAGCGGCGGTTCTCAACCTGTGGGTCGCGACACATTTCAGAGGGGTCATGACAAGTCTCCCACCTTCCTGCCCCATCCTCACCGGAGCTGCCCCACCCCTGTGGTCGGGGGTCTCCACAACATGAGGAACTGAATTAAGGGGTTGTGGCATTAGGAAGCTTGAGAGTCACTGCTCTGGAGGAAGATTTTTTGAGATCTTGGGGGCCACCACTAAAAAAGCCCTGTCCCTATTAGCAACTCCATGAATCTCATGAGTAGAAGGGCTTCCCATAGATGATCTTAACTGGCAGACTGGACTATATAGGAGCCAAGGATTCATCAGATGTTTGAGACCCAAGACACTGTGGGGCTTTAAATGTCAATCTTAGAACTCTGAACTGGACCCAGAAATGAACTGGCCGTCAGTACAGATCTTTAAGAGCTGGAGTGATTTGAGCATAACCAGGCATCCCAGTTAGCAGCTGAATTGTAGCATTTGGAACTAACTTCCGCGACTCCCCCTCAGGTTCCCCAGTGCCATACACCAGCAAACATGCAGGGCTGTAGTAGCTCCCAGCTTCTGACTGTTAATCACTGTCCAGTCTCCCAGGTTTCCAGTCTACACTCCCAGGTTTCCAGTCTATGTGAGCCAGTTTGGTCTAGTGGTTAGGGAGCCGGACTCTTATCTGGAAATACCGGGTTCGATTCTGCCCTCCCCCATGAAGCCAGCTGGGTGACCCTGGGCTAGTCACAGCTCTCTTCTGAGCTCTCACAGCCCCACCTACCTCACAGGGTGTCTGTTGTGGGGAGAAGAACAGAAGTTTTGTCAGCTGCTTTGAGTCCCCTTAAATGGGTGAGAAAAGTGGGGTAGAAAAGCCAATTCTTATTATTCTTCTAAGCTCACTGCCTTCCACAGACTGCCTCAAATTCCCACCCTTGATTGAAACCATGGCCTTGTACTTTTCAGTCCTATCACCTCCCTCAGTATCCTAATAATACATACAGGTTATTTTTCCATACCAAACACAAAGGACTCCCACCTTCATCTCATAGGCAACTTCTTCTGCAGGAACCACATTATGGCCTTTGTGTTCTGCAGACTGGACACATAAGTCACAAATGGGAATTTTGTCATTTCTACAGAAGGACTTGAGAGGCTTTGAATGTTCGTCACACATTTTCTCCTTTCCTAATGCTTCTTTTGCCAGCTGTTTGAATAACCCAGCTAAATTTTCCAGTGCTAGGTTTATAGTAAGGCCTCCGGGCTCTGTTATGGTTTTGCATAGAGGGCAACTCCGGTTGGGCACAAAGCTCTTCCAGAACTTTACGAGGCAGCCGTGGCAGAAGTTGTGCCCACAGTCTAAAATTGCCGGATCGGAGAAATATTCCAGGCAAACTGAGCACATGGCTTCCAGGTGAAGTTTCCTCAGGATGTCTGTATCAGCCATAGCTCTAAGCAGATGTTCACTTTGCTTCTTTGCCAAAGCTACGGTGGTCCTTGGCTAAACTCCTGTTTCTGAAGCTGACAGATTGAACCACAACCTGGAGAATGAAAGAAGATAAAAAGAAAAAAATAGACATATTAACCAAGGCCACAAGAAATGGCTATAGTCACAGACGCAATCACCACCCACACCCTCAAATGGATCAAAACACAAAACTGCTGTTACAGATCCATCCTCTCCACATCTGCCGATCCATCTATAGAAGATGCTTGAGAATAAACTCATTCAAAATCATAAAAGCTACGACTAGGGATGTGCATGAGTATTCATAAACATTCGAAACCTGATTGGATGTGCTGAATTTCGACATTCGAATCCCAAAATTTGAATTTAAACCTTCTAATCGAATTTTGAATTTCAGATCTATCCGGACATTCGTATGTGTACGGGTTCACACACGATACATACTTGAAGATCTGCATCTTCCCCACATCTCTTTGCATTTGTACGTATCCATATGGGACGAAAACAGGTTGCATAGGGGATAACTATGGAATGCATACAGACGTTTACGGATGTGATGTGCACAGATGTGCGGAAGATGCATATGGGCATCTGCGAATGTCGTCAACATTCATATGTGCAGATTCAAACCAAAAATTTGAATGAATAGATTCGAATTTGAATCGAATCTTGTTAAATTTGAATTTAAAAGATTCAATTCGAATTGAATTTTTGAGTATTCAATTCACTTCAAATACAGTGTCAAAAAACATTCATGCACATCTCTAGCTAGGACCGTTTAGATTTCAAAGTTTTCCTTGGGATTTTAAAAATTTAAATTAAAAAAAACCTTTTATCCTTTTTTCAGACTAGTCCCATTTCATCAGGTTCACTAATCACTATGTTAAGGCTAAGGAAGTACCCTCCCAAATTTTGATTGTGGAAGCTTTCCATTTAAGAGGAATAACTTTGGCTATAACCACTACTGCACCGAGTCTTCACTTAGGGTGCGTTCCCACCCACAGGCCAACCCGGCATGAATCTGGATTACTCTGATTCGGAGTAATCCGGGTTCTGCTGTAGGTTAGGGGCTGGGAACAGCACTGACCAGGCGTAGGGCTGTTCCCAAACAGAACCCGCAGGTGCGCACAAGCACACCTGTGAGTGGCTGCCAGCTTCCTCCTCCTCAGCTGCCTTCCTCTCACAAAGATCAGGCCACTGCCCATCTAGTCCAGCATCCTGTCGCACAAAGTGGCCCACAAATTGCCCATGGGCATCTCAAGTAGAGACAAGGGCAAACC
>MTQE01002541.1:280402-292318 GCA_014337955.1 Aspidoscelis marmoratus | reverse complement strand
TACTTAATGGGTACTTCTAGTGACAGTGGAAAAACACCCATTGTTACATAACCACAAACCATTTGTGGCTAATTCCTAGTACCTAGATAGACACTTCACATGAAGCTTGCCTGAGATGAAAAAAAGCTCATTAGCTCCTACTTGCGAGATCCAAACTTTTGACCTTCTGCTTTCCAGTTAATCTCCCTACCATTGAATTATGACCATTCCCACCATAAAGTACTAAAAGTACCCCCAAAACAGCAGCTGGCCGTTTTGCTTATTGAAAACTCAGGCTGTGTTAAGAGAGAGCAAAAGAAAAACATTTCTGAGGCACGTCTGAGAAGACCTTGAATTGGGCTTGTTCACACACCAGTCTGCCCTTCCCCACATGAACATGCTGTGCTAGAATAGTTGGATTAGATGTCTCCCTTTTGGTTATGACTGGACACAGCCAAAGTTGAGAACTTCAAACATTGCTTGATTCAAATTATGGTTTTGTGAGCCGGTTTCGTCTAATGGTTAGGAAGCTGGACTCTTATCTGGGAATACCGGGTTCGATTTCGCCATCCCCTATGACGCCAGCTGGGTGACCTTGGGCTAGTCACAGCTCTCTTCTGAACTCTCACAGCCCCACCTACCCCCCAGTGTGTCTGTTGTGGGGAGAAGAATAGAAAAGCTTTGTCACCCACTTTGAGTACCTTAAATGGGTGAGAAAAGTGGGGTAAAAAAGCCAACTCTTCTTCTTCTTATGTTCTGGGGTTGGACTTTTGTGTGTGTGTGAACAGCTATGAGTTTGTTGGTTTTTAAATGAGGGATGGTAGAAAAAAAATCCAAGTAAATCAGTCATAGCTAGGATACCATGGCAGCTTTTTTACCAGACAAGATTTTTTAAAAAGTAATTCTTTAAAAAGTTAACCCTTCAAAATTCTACTTAGCAGAGCTCCTGGTGGAATGAAAGCGGATGCTGGGAGAGGGAAGCCTAGGATAAACCACTTCCATTTCAAAGTTGAATAGATTAGCAGACTCATGCTTACTTTATCTTCTTACACTCTTTGCTCAATGAGTCTTGATTAAGCAGAACACACTCATTCAAACTTACCAAGCGCAGAACCAAGAATTCTCAGCTAAAACCGTTTCCAGATATGCAAATCTCTATTAGCACAGAGGATAGAGGAGCGGAAGCATCACTTCTTTATAGGTCCTAAATGTTGCCCACCTGCCATTTTTGGGCCACGCCTCTTACGCTCTCTCCAAACCAACTACATATCCCATAAGGCTTTGCTGAATATATCCTCACCGTCTCTCACAGCTGGGTCGAAGGGCCCCTTGGGAACTTGAGTCTCGAGAAATCCCAGTTTGGTGGCTAGTGGCTCTGCGGAAACTGCGGTGTTGTTAATTCGGATTGGCAGCGATCGATCACGCATATACTTTCATGAAGCCTCGCCTTTTATTTCCCCGTAATTTCTTAAGAGGCATGAGCTGTTTGCTAGAGGTGGATCTAACCAATTCTTCCTGCGGTTTGGCTTGCAAGCTAGCTCTCCAGTGATGAAGTGGAGTTGATCCTGCGAATGGATGACATTATAAAGGTTTCAATAATTATGGTTTAGCCTTCTCTTGCACTAGGGAGATGCCGAGGGCTGAACCTTCAAGATGGTGGAGCACAGAATTAATACAACTTTCCCTTTAAAAAACCCTGTGGATTGTACGATCAGTCAAGTCCCCAGTAATTTGGAGCGTCTGTAGCTCGGTGTTAGACTCCCTGGGAGACAGAGGGTTGCTGGTTCGGTCCCCAGCCTCTCCCTGGAAGTAGGAATGGCAAACCGCTTCTGTATGTCTGTCCAAAAAACTGCTTAGGGAGGTGCTGCCTATGCAGTTGAGCAGCCGCTAGCCACGTATGGATGCCCCCCAATAACCACTCGAAAGAACCCTTTACAAACCGTAGTCAGACCGCAGCATCCCCAAACCCCTTTGCCTGTAACAACAAAACTGGTAAGAAAGAAAACGTCTGTTAGTTCCACGTGTGATGTCCAGGAGCGGAACTGAAAATCATGGGGGAAAAGAACGAGGATTTCATTAAAATAAATATATTAAAATAAAAGCGCGCCCCCCCCGCCTATTAAGAATACTGAGCGACTGTCCTCTGGAAGCTCCGCCCCTCTTCACCCGCACAACAACACAGACGAAGTTCTGATTGGTGAACACACGCGACACCTGCAGCCAATGGCGTTCCTCCTTTCCTCGTCCCGGGTCCTCCCTTTCACTTTCACTTTCACTTCAGCAGCTTCCTTGCTGTCTGCTGCGCCCTCTGGCCTTCTTTGGAGGTTGACTCAGTAATGTTCCCAAAAAACATACAGTAGAGAGAAATTATGCCCCTTAAATCTTTGTTTAGTTATAGGGTTTATTCCACTAGCACTAGAGGTACCCATGAAGTACCCATGGGTCAGGGTTTCATACGTAGCAGAGCAGTGCTATGGTACTGAACCCATGGGTACTTCATGGGTACTTCTAGTGCTAGTGGGAAAAAAACCTATAACTAAAGAAAGATTTAAGGGGCATAATCTCTGACCTAGTACTGTTCCACTGTATGTATTTTGGCAACGTTAGTGAGTCAACTGGTACCCATTAATGGGTACTTAATGGGTACTTCTAGTGCTAGTGGACCCCCCACCCCCCCGCCATAAAGTAAGTCGTAATAACCTGAGTTAAATATTTGGAAATTCCTCTTCGGACTGCTGGGGCCTTTCTGCACTTAGCCTTATTCTGGAATATATCTCAGGTTAAGGGCTTGCTGTCTGCATGCTCATTCAGGCTATGGGCAGGCACCATGTGAGTCGTGCCATATTCTGCAGTAGTATGTGGACAACAGACCCCTATCCTGAGATATATTCTTGAATAAGGCCAAGTGCAGAAAAGACCCTGGTCTCTTTCCCATTAGGTAACCGCTATGATTGCAGCAGTTAACATGGGTAAATTCGTTTGGCTGCTGCTGCTGCTGCTGCTGGTTGCAGTGATGGATTGTTTCAGAAGACAAATGGTTGACATTCCTTCTGCTACATAAAAGTTTGTACTTGCAATCAGATTCAAATAACCATCATTTGGGAATTTAAAAATTCCATACTGTCTTCCCTCTTATTGTAGTCAGAAAGGCAGGGGGTACAAGAGCAGCTGTAGCTCAGTGGTGCAGCAACTGCCTGAAAAGCAAAAGCTTGCAGAAGCTTTCGGCACAAGAAGTAGGGAACAAAAAACCACTCCTGTATCACTGCCAAGAAAACTGCATAGAGGTGCCCATGAAGACTTCCTTGCAATCAACCAGGAGTCAAACAGAACAAATTGTATGCACTTTTTTCCAACTTGGGAAAAGACATTTCTTCAGCAGAGTCTTCCTTATCCTTTGTATGATTTCTCAAGCCTGCTATAATGTTCTTCAAAGCTTCAACAGAAATAAGGCAGGACCAAGGAAAAAAAATATTGAATCTTTAATATCTTTTAGTATCACAATTACAAAAAAAAAAAAACCCACTAACGTGTTCAGATAAATTATATTTTAAAAAGTGTACAAACTGGTAATAAGTGAACATTCTGATTAACTTTGCAGTTCAGTAGGAATACAAGTTGTGTTAGAAAAATGGTGCGATGGTGCTCCTTCTTGTGTATACTGTAATAAAAAAGCCCTGTGGATTGGCTGCATTTCCCCCCACCAGGCTTGAGGCTGCCTACCTTTATAAACATATTGGTGAAATTAAAAGATCCCTCACTCCGTAATTCTTAAAAAGCAAAAACATTTGAGTACCGTATCACATAGGCCTGGTCGTAGAGGCAGCAAAAGGCTCTGCCACATACCAGCTATAGTTATAGTGAAAGCCACAAACTTCCTGCATTTCAGACCAGTCAAGAATCCTGCTGCCCAGAGCCTTACATATCTGGAGGAGCAATTGTGAGAACAGCTTTATTTGACACATGGAAGAAGGGGAAGAAAGACCCTTGGGGGGCTGCGGTTATTGGGGTCTGGAACAGGAATGCTACATCATCGATGTCAAAGAAAGTAACTCTCCTCCCGACGCAGTTCAGACAGATTCGGATTCTCTTGAGTTCCTTATCGTCATCCAAGCTTAGCGGAGAGGTGCCGGGGGACTTGTAAGCCATGTACTGGCCTCCTCGCTTCCCTATAGCCCAGATCCCCGCGTCAGAATCGATGGCAACCATTCCCTTCCTCTTTACAGATTTTCTAGCAATGCCCACTGCCCATCCTTCCTCGCTCCCCACAATGACGTCCCAGTAAATCCGGCCTTTGCCAAATCCTTTGCGGCCAAGCACAAAGAAGTTGGTTTCAAATCTCTTATAACTCCTGGGTAGGTCTTGAGGTTCTTCTCCCACTCTCACGCTTTGGTTGTCCTCGGAGAGAATAAGCTGGGGATGAGCCGTGGCCGGATCCAAGCTCACAGTGGCTACAGGGAGGTGAAGAGATATGATTTATGACAGTAAGCACAACAGCAATGTACAACCTAATAATGGATTGTGTTGTTAACTGCCAGAATACTGCACAAATGTAGTTGTTTCATGCCATCAGTAAGAGCCACCCACAGAGAAAACAGTCCTGTACGCTCAAGGGACTTTCAAAGCATCTCCTCTGCATTCTTTTTTACTGAACAACACTAGAACCAGGGGGCACTTTATGAAGGTGATGGGCAAGACAGAATCGACAAGGGGAAGGATTTTTTTCACTCAGAGGGTCATTAGGTCTTTGGAATTTACTACCAGATGGAATGGTGACAGCAACCGGCCTGAATAGTTTTAAGAAAGGATTAGATCAATTCAAGGATGACAGATGTATCAATGGCTACTAAGATGGATACCCAGGTATCATCTCCAGGTTGGAGAGAGAGGCAGGAAGCCTCTCAAGACCACTTGCAGGGAGTTGAGAACAGGTGGTTTTGTGCTTGGCTTCTGCTTGAGATGCCCGGAAGCATTTGGTGGGCCACTGTGAGAGACAGGATGCTGGCCTAGATGGGCTGTGGCTTGATCCAGCTAGGCTCATCTTATGTGCTATGTTCCTATGTCAGAAAACAATCTAGCCCTATGGAGACTGAAGTAATTATGATCATCCGATGCTTAGATGTCTCGGATGAAGTTTCTTAGAAGCTAAGTAATGTCAGGTCTAGATGGGAGATGAACTGAAAGCACCTTATGATTAACCTGGAAATGCAAAAATATACTGGAATTTACAGAAGAGGAGCCCTGCTGGATCAGGCCACAGCCCATCTAGTCTAGCATCCTTTCTCACACAGTGGGCCACCAATTGCTTCAGGGCTTGTCAAGCAGAACACAAAGGGAAATCCGTGCAAATTGTCCTGGGAGGCATCCTGCCTGCCCCTCCAACCTGGGATTACTGGAGACATTTTGGTGTTGCTCTAAAATCCAATAGAATATGCTACCTGGATATGGAGCTTGGATGGTAACCTTGAACCTTTCACTGCTTTTCATCCTAATCAGTCTCACACTCTGTCTGCACTGGATGGGGTATAGTCTGGACTAGATGGCCCAAAATGGCTGCCAAGACTGGGACAAAGCTCACATGAGCTATGCAACAATGCATGATCTATCCTGAAACAGCTGCTCCAAGTGTGGATAGCTTTGCTCTAGGACAGATGGATTGTTCCAGCTGGGAACTGTTTCAGTAAGAATGACTCCACCTGGAGCAGTCCAAGCCAGGAAAATGTGCAAAAAGGCCCATAATGGCCCACCAGCTGTATTAGGGAATCTACAAGCTGGACATGAGCCAAGCTCACATCTAGATCACTTTGGGCTAAGGCCCAGCAATTAGCATGAAGCCCTTATACAGTAATTCCAAGAAATCCAGTAGTTCTTCATCCCTGCTGTAACGTGTAACTTCCTACTCCTCAACAACAGTCAAACATTTGAAGTCACAGAAGACAGAAATATCAAAACGTGGAGATGCCTCCTTCCCTCCCTTTTGAGAATAACTAGCCCAGAAAGCAAATCCCAACAAAATTCCCACAAATGACTTTCCAGGGGTCTCTTTGTACTTGGCTTTATCCTAGAATAGGGGCCTACCAGCATCTGTATTAGCATACGAACAATAAGACCCCTATGCTGAGATAAATTCCAGAATATGGCCATGTGCAAATAGTCCCTAAGTTTGGCTTTTCAGTGGTCTCAGATTTACCTTTATTTAGCGAAGATCCAAAATCGAGAGTTTCTAAAAAAAAAGGAATAAGAACAGAGTTTGGTGATCATAATATTATTTATTTAATTAGAGAGCAGGTCACAATAAAATAACTATAAATGCAGGTAAAGATCCCCAGCCCACCATCCCTACTCCCTCTCCTCAGGCAAGATGGTTCACAACTTTGGTGGCAGTTGGAGGAAGGAGAGGCCTCTGCTGGAAGCAAGATCTTTTTTCTTCTTTGAATAATAGGACAAAATTAAATCAAAACTTTAATATACTCGAGAATATTCTCCAGTTTAATAATTTCAGTACAGTACAGCAATTAAATATCATGGATTACTTTGAAGAGGAAATGAGAAATGTTCTCAAACATTTTGAAAAGAATATTCTTTTCCAAAGATACTCTTTTGAGGACTAGAGTCTGAGGAGAACAGGTTTGTTCTTGGAGAATATTCTGATCTCATTCCAACCTTCTCCAGGGTTGAAAGTAGATCAGAACTTCACAAATCTTTTAACAGATTTTGGTACTTTAAATTTTGGGACAGAGGCTGGGCACAGCTTAAAGCCATATTTCATCCTCCCCTTCTTTCAAGTGAAAAGATAAGCTAAGGAGATTGATGGAGGTGAGTAAATTCTTGTTTACTGCCTCTAATGTATTTGTTGCCTCATGGAAGAAGAAAAGCTGGCTTTTATGCCCTGCTTTTCTCACCCTTAAGGAGACGCAAAGCAGCTGACAAACCTTCTGTTCTTCTCCCCACAACAGACATCCTGTGAGGTAGATCAGCTGTGAGAGCCCAGAAAGAGAACTGTGACTAGCGCAAGGTCACCAAGCTGGCTTTGTGGAACAGCGTGGAATTGAACCAGGAGACAGCCAGGTAAGAATTCAGTACTCTAACCACAGCACAAAACTGGCTCCTAGCACTGAGTCAAGGTCAAATTCTGCTGACTATATGAATACATCCATCCCATTTACTTATTTCCTAGGCAAATACAGGAGTGGTATACCATTGCCTTCTTTTTGGCATATTTGTTGTTGTTGAGTACCACTGAGTGGTGGCCAACTCTTTGCTGACTGCATAGGAACCTCTATGCAGCTTTCTTGGCAGTAAATACAGAAATAGTTTGCCATTGCCTACTTCCAAGGAGAAGCTGGGGATTGAACTGGCAACCCTCTGCTTCCCAGGCAGTTTGTTCTACTACTGAACTACAGCCATTCCCAAGGATCATCTTCTTTGTCACCTTAGATACCATTAAAACGAAAGGAGGCCCAGGCTAAATACAGTTCAGGTTTCAAGGATTCTTCTGACAGTAAATTAGCTGAAGTAAAAAATATCATCCGAAATAACTTCTGAAAAATAACTTAAGCTTCCAGTGTGCTTGCTGATAATGTGTAAATAAGCAGGCAAATGAATAAACAAATTTAAAAAATTGAAATTCTCTTTACCCTTAAATTGCATCAAAGCATGCTTCATAAAAGTGCCGTTATCGGACAAATCCCAGAGTTTCCATGAATACTCTGGTAAAATACTCTCTGGAGGTTCATAGGACACCATCTGTTCACATCTAGGAGGAAATGGAGATTAACCCATTATTTGTAAAAGCCGGATGAACCAGAAGCAGAGAAAAAGAAGGAGAAAGACTGGTTTAGAGCCAGCTACAAATCATCTTTGCCTTGGGCAGATGCCTCTCAGATAATGAAGACTTGCTTAAAAATAGCATCTTCTGCTAAAGGTCAAGAATAGACCTTTTGGAGATGCTGCTGTTTTGTTATTAAAAATTGTTTTATTGTACATATTCTCACTGTGATGCTTTGACTATTGTTGGAACTACAATCACAGAGAGTTCTGGTTCATTTGACAATAATTTGGCCACACCCTCCCATGCCACCTTAACTATTGAGAGTGATGAGACCACCAAGAGGTGTTGTAAGTTAATAATAGTACCCTGAACTTGGCTTAGTGGCCAACAGACAGTCCTAATGGCTGTCAGAGTTCTTCTAACAGAGCACTGGGCCTCTGAAGGCCAGCAGCATTGATTGGTTACTGTGAAGAGGTCAGGGAGACCATGGGTGTCTCCAGACACGAGTAAAACTCCACCTTCCCTGCGCAGCTGCTTTCCGTCATCCAGACGGGATGCTTGATACTCTGCGCTTTCCTCCCTCCACACAAGGGAAAGTGAAAAGTTAAAAACTGCTGAACAAACAGCAGCTTTTCAACTCACACTTTCCCTGCCTCTGTGCTATGGCTGCTGCTGATCAACGGTCACCTGACCGCAGTGGCTGCAAAACATACCTGCGTGTCTGGAGGCATCCTTTGAGCAGAAGCCTCTGAGCTTTCATCTTCAGGCAGTTGCCGCCATGAAGGACGAAGGATACCATACATGTGTGTGTGTGGTCTCAAACCAATGAAAGATTCATCAAAGTCTCCTGGTTCATTTTTGGACCCAACAATGAATTCTTAGCAGGATTCAACCCCCCTCCCAAACCCACAATATTATTTCTACCAGGTTTCCTACATCATGATAATATTCTGTACTGTCATTCTCTATTGCTTATGAAGGACAAAAAGGTTCTACATTTTCTCCATGTAATCCATTCTAACGGGCTAAAGGCCAGGTAGTTGTGAAAATGGAGAGTCAAAACATTATTTTCCTTCCCTCCCAGATTCATCACACACAAAATCCTGATTCCCCCCTTTTTGTTTCCTCCAGTTGGCTGTGGGAAGAAGGGAAAGCTACACATCTACTCACTTCTTAATCATCTTCCAGGCATTCTGTGGAGGAGAGATAGAAAGACAGAATATAGATGTTAAAAAAGAAATAAAATAAAGACACAGCGTAACTGGCAAACATGGATATTCTCAGCAGTTAGGATGTGGATGAACTGAGACACAGGCTGTGATCAGGCACAGTAAAAAAGGACATTTCTGATATGATTCAAAGACATCTTTGAAACTGGATTGTTCACACACCTGTCTGCCCTCCCCGTGAACTTTTTGTGCTAGAAAATGTGGATTAGAGAAGGGTTGGGAATATGGGGGACACTCACGGTTTCTCTACGGTGCCTCCAAACTTCCCCCCAGTCTTAATGGTTTGGTTCAAATTGAACTACACTTGGTTCAGTTCATTTGAACAGTTTTTTGTTTTTTTTTCAAACAGCAGAGTGGTTCAGTTCACCCGTTTGCTAGGAATGGGGAACTGATCAAACCAGTTGGTACATCTCTACACAATAGTTGTCTAAGGAACAGATTCCTCACACCTCAGACTTTCTATAAAGTCACACCTTGAATAAAAGATGGGGGGGGGACAGAGTTTGCCTTCCTTCATGAAATTTAAGCGTTATCACAAAAATATTTTGAGCTTGCTTAGTTGATAAAATTAATTGCATTAGCTGAGATGGACAAATTGACAAACTTCATCAAGAATAGGGCTGTTGATAAGTTTGTGAAAGACTCAAAACCCGTTATTGACTATCTACAAGCATTAGAAAATGAACCATTAATTGCTGGATTTGAAGAATAAATGAACGGGACAGCATACTGAAGGAGAGCTATAAGAGAGCATGAAAGAAAAAGAAACATAAGAGAAGCCTTGGGGGAATGACAGAAGTCAGTTATAATTTACTAATTAGTTGTATATTCCCTAAGAGTTTTACTATGGGAACCTGAACTATGATGTTTTATGTCTATATCAGAAAATAATTGAAAAAACCCTGATCTTAGGGCCTTTATCAATTAGTTTCAGCTGTATACAAAAGGAGTAAGGAATATACCTGAAATTTATCCTGCAGAAATGCTTAAAAATTAGTTCCATATTGTCTTACCTGTAGGAATTCGGAGGCTGACAGATACCGGCTTCTTTGCAATTCCCGGTTTAAGCTTTCATTAGACACGACTTCCCAAAAGAATCTGCTCATGTGCTCGTTCTTCTTGTCTTCTATATTCATAGTGATGCTTTGAAGCTTATCTACCAGGTAGTCTTCTACTGGTATGAAGGATGCGTGAATTCCACGAAACACGTTCTCCGTTTCTTGGCGTAATGTTTTTACTCTTTCCTTCCGTAAGGCCACAGGAAGAGAAGAGAAAATGGTTGCTGTCAGGACTTCTGCTAATCACTCTAGCAACTCAATGTGAAACATGGAAAAGAGATTTAGTAATAAATCAATATCAAACTGCCCATGGGCAATGTTGACTGGGACTGATCAGTGTTAAGAGTCTGTAATTTTGGTCACCCCTCATCTAGGCAAGTGAAGTAGCGCCCCAAAAAGCTCTGAAGGAATGAGTGGACTGCAAATTTTGCCAGGTGTATAGACTCAAAAACGCCATCTAGAATCTACATGTTGAAATCCCACTATGGCCACCCCAAAATTGCACTCTATTTCCCCTGTCTGGTCAGGGACTAAATTGAAGATGGAATGTGATATTCAAAAAGTGTTGCTGCCTATTGATTATAGTGGTTCAGAAAGGGAGAAGGTTAAGAGGTTATGGTGCACTATCTTTTACAGTTGCTATTATGTGATGATGAGACCATAATCCTCTACACCATAGGTTTTTTAACCACTGTATCTTCAGATATTGTTCAGCTCCTGGTCTCATTAAGCCCAGATGCCTTTTTCCATATCAACCTGCCCGTGCCTTAAGATCTGGTGGGGAGGCCCTCCTGATTATCCCACCACCCTCAGCAGCAAAAGGGGTGGGCACCCGGGAGAGGGCCTTCTCAGTGATGGCCCCCAGGCTATGGAATAGTCTCCCCCTGTGATGAATGAATGAGAAGAGAATGAAAGAAAAAAGCCCAAACAAAATGAACTCTGACGCAATGCATAATAAAATGACTATTTGGCACACAAGGCGAGGACTCTTTTTATGGATTGTGCAAAAGCATTAAGTGTGATAATAATGTCCTTTTTATGCTGAACAGTTGGTTCTCGAGGAGCACCTTATCAGCTTGTTATTGCCACACTTAATGCTTTTCCATTAAGACAAACAGATATTCAGTCAGCTCTGCTGAATAGGCATCTTTCCAGAATGTGCAGAATGATGATCAAGGTGGTCATCTTTGGATTATAGGACAGGAAGGAGGGAAGTGAAATTGAGCTCAGGTTTTAGGTTGCACCCTATATGGCAAGCAGTGGCACATGGTAGAGAATTGACTACTTTGTCATCATGGGCCAGCCTCCCCTACTTATTCTTCACTTGTTGGAAAATCCATCACATTTTAGGAACTTAGGTTTTTGATCCCTGTTGTCAATACTTACAAGCATCTCTTGACTTTTTGTTTCCACCTTTGTTTTGTGTGCCTGAATGGCCTGTTCCCGGTTTCTGAGAAACTTAAGGCAAGTAGAAATGTAAATCTGAAAAGACAGAAACCTATGTCATAATTTGATTAAGTATTAAACTTGTAAGCTACAGCCTCTGATAACATCCAGCCTAGACTAAGGCCCTGTCCAGATGGCAAGAATGGAGCATCATTACAGCATCACTATGAATTGAAAAATAGGTTTCAGAGTAGAGCCTCTGATGCAGGGGTGTCAAACTCAAATACACAGTGGGCCAAAATTAAACACTTTGACAAAGTTGTGGGCCAGCCTTTATATTTATTGGAAAAAATGTCTACCGTTGAGGAAGTTTTTCCTTCCCATCGGATATAACGACAAACCTTTTAACATGGAAACCACCTTAAGCTTTGCTTAAATATTGAATATGGAACAAGCAAAGCTTAATACTATGAACACATGTGAAATCAAATGTCAA
>MTQE01002541.1:259900-280302 GCA_014337955.1 Aspidoscelis marmoratus | reverse complement strand
AATGTCAAATAAAAGACACATCTGTGGCATTCACTTTTCTAGAAAGCTTGCTTTCCACCTTTCGTTTGGCCATTTTTGGGAGGGGTGGCTTGACGTAACTGGTAGTATGAGGTCACTACCAGTCCTGAATGATGTGCCAATGCACCAGCAGAGCATTCTGGGATTTGTAGCATTTGCAGTGCAAGTGCTATCTACCAGTGGGCCAGCTCCTATAGACATTTGATATTTTCTTGTGGGCCAAATGTAATTACACTGTGGGTCACACTTGGCTCATGGCTTAAGTTTGACATCTATGCGCTAATGCCTCTTTTCCCCTGAGGGAAGAGGAAGAATTAACCTCCACAGAAAAGAGAGTACATAGGAAAGAATGAAAATCCCAAAAGGGATAATTTCCTTTTTAGTTTTGTGGACACCAAGCAGATCCACATGAGACACATAATACCTAAAGGAATTGGACCTAAAAGCTTCCTTAAATCGGCATTAGTGGTCTTTTGCCTCATCACCTCCCTCACTATTCCAAAGCCCTTTCTGTACTGAGCCTTATTCTGGATTATATCTCAGAACAGGGACCTGCCATCCCTGTGTTAATGCAGACTATGGCAGGACCTGGGTAGTCTAACACCAGAATAAAGCCCAGTCCAGAAGCATCTTATGATACTTCTAGGGCCGTTTGCTGGGATTTGAGAGCAGGAGGTTTGCCCTTGTCTCTGCTTGACATGCCCATGGGCAGCTTTTGAGCCACTGTGTGTGACAGGATGCTGGACCAGATGACCCTGTGGCCTGATCTTCTTATTAAGGCAGCAGTTGTTTCCACCATTTTAGAAGCAAGATCCCCACCTTCATCTCAAGCGCAACATCTTTCAGAGGAACCACCCGGTGGCCCTGGTGCTCTTCAGCGGCAGAACACAACGAACACAGGGGAGTCGTGTCATCCTTGCAGAAGAAGTTGAGGGGTTCTGAGTGGCTCTCGCAGGTGTCCACAGGCTCTGCTTCATCTTTTGCGGCCTCCTTGAAGAGGGTGGAGAAGTTCCCCAGGGGGTAGTTTGGCATGAAACTCTCTGTCTCAAACTCTCTCTTACACCGAGGACAAATTGTGGTAGGAACAAAGTCCCTCCAAAACTTCTTAATACACTCAGAGCAGAAGCTGTGTCCACACTCGAGCGTCACTGGATCAGTGAAATAGAGCAAGCAAACAGGGCAACTCGCTTCCTGCTGAATCTTCTTCAGGCTGCTTTTTGCCATAGTACTCAAACGCCTGGATTTTTTTAAAAAACTGAAGCTGCAGTAGAGTTTGACTAAACTCTTATCTGTGAAACTGTTGGACTAGTCTTCAATCTGAGAAGAAAAAAAGGCAGAAACAGAAATTGGGTGGTAGTTGCTGTTTTCCAGGAATGTTTTTCTCAAGAAAAACTAAAAACCCAGTAGCTAAACTCTAAGAAGAATCCAGAGTCACGCCCATAAGTATTAAACAAAATGGCAACAGCTGTGTTGGTTCACTCCTACTATAGCTGCATTTACACCTAAGTTTTAATCCAATCTCAGTCCACTTTCTTTGCATTTTATCTACCTCTAAAGTGGATTTTCCGAGTGGTAATGTGGAAAGAAAACCTCTTGACCCTTTGCTGATGTGTTCTCTCACTCTGAAAGTGGACTGAAATCAGACTAGCGCCTAGCTGTGAACTCAAAAGAACTGCTTATCAATCTATATTTTTGCAGAACCTGAGAATAAAGCTAATTCTGGGAAGGCGTCCTCAACTGTCTGGAAAACCTGAAGATTTACTTTTGAAAAAAAAAAAACTTATGCAAACCAGAAACCTAAGAAATAATGCAAAACAAATCATTTCTCCATTTGCTAATTCAGACACCCAAATTTGTCCTTCCAAAATCACTTGCTAGATCTTTTCTTGCTAAACAGCAAGGGGGAAGATGAATTCCCCGGGCATTATCTCCAGTTATGACCACCCACATCTGCTGTCACTTCTGTGGACGCCAGCCCAACCCCTTTAGGTCCACCTTTGCTCTCAGTATTTCTTCGATCAATATGTCAGCAAAGGGACTAGTCACTCTTTGCGCATTTTTAAACCCCAAGGTGGATTTTCTGAGCAAAATACTGCCAAAAGATAACAGGTTGTCCTTTGGCTGATGTGTCCTCTCACTCTGAAAGTGGACTGAAGCTGGATTAATACTTAGGTATAGATGGTCCCAAGGAGGGCTGAGAGGGATCTCAGAAACTTTGCAGGTCCAGTTTAAAAGGAAATTATCTCCTCCTCTCTTTTTTAAAAAAACCCAGCTTCCTTAGGGATCTAAAAGTCAACTTTTGTAGAGATATTCATATGGTAAATCAAAATGCAGGGTAACTATTGTTGATTATTCCATTTCTTTACTTACATTAATATCCTGTCCTATTCTAGAAGGTCTCAGGACAAGTTATAAAAATAAAATTAAAATTAACCTTAACGAGCAGGAGAGGTTAGCAGAATTACGCTGACCTCAGGGTGCTCCACTTTAATTCTGGACTCACTTACCTGGGAGGAACCAAACTTCTTCCCTGTGAATGGGGCTTGCAACCCTTTGAACCAAATAACTTAAGGAAGCTTATCTAATTGCAGGCAAGCAGAGTACAAGCAATTGATAAATGTGCAAATTAAAAATTATGTTTAAAAAAAAGTGGAGTGGGAACCCAGAAGCTACTACTGCAGCATAGAATGGAAAACAGCTAAATCAAATGTCCCCGCGAAATCATCACTAAAGTAATGCCACTTTAGTGAAGCCCCGCCCCTTTACAGGTGACCTGCTTTTAGACCACGCCCCTTCAAGATTCCCTCCTCCCACTGTCCCTTGGCCACACCTCCTGAAAGTTTCCTGTTTCCCCACTGGCTTATGGCCATGTCTCTTGAGCATTTACTCCTCCCCACTGTCCTCTGGCCACGCCTCCTGAGGGTTCCTACTTCTCCTGGCCACACCTCTAGAATACTCACTCCTCCCGTGGTCTCCTGGCCTCTTGGAGGCTCCCTCCTCCTTCTGTCCTTTGGCCACGCCTCTGGAGGCTATCTAAACGTAATGCCTGACTGAAGGACCATTCTAAATAAGATCCTGTGACAGCAAAGCGAAGGGTGATTCCGCACTGGCAGCAATACAGGACCAGCAAGCATGCTAAGAGCTTCCCTTCTGCAGTCCAGTGCAGTCTAAGGGGGATCCCGGACCCTTTCACACTGCTCCCTGGGCGTGGGGCTTCCTTAGACTCCACAGTAGTAGTAGTAGTAGTAGTAGTAGTAGTAGAGTTGGCTTTTCTACCCCACTTTTCTCACCCATTTCAGGGGACTCAAAGTGGCTGACAAACCTTCTGTTCTTTTCCTCACACCAGACACCCCGTGAGGTAGGTGGGGCTGTGAGAGCTCAGAGGAGAGCTGTGACTAGCTCAAGGTCACCCAGCTGGCTTCGTGGAGGAGTGCAGAATCAAACCCGCTATACCCAGATAAGAGTCTGGTTTCCTAACCACTAGACCAGCGGTAGGCAAACCACGGCTCAGGAGCCGCATGCAGCTCTTTGGCCCCTTGAGTGCGGCTCTTCCAGCTTAGGAGTACCCTAATTAAGTTAATAACAATGTACCTACCTATATAGTTTTAAGTTTAAAAAATTTGGCCCTCAAAAGACATTTCAGTCATTGTACTGTTGATATTTGGCTCTGTTGACTAATGAGTTTGCCGACCACTGCACTAGACCAAAGTGGCTTGCTTAGGCGCTCCTTCTGCACTCAGCCTGAGTCCAGATTGTATCCCAGAATAGGGACCTGCCATCTGCATGCTAGTGCAGACCACAGCATGCCCTGCTCTTAACTCCCTACAAGGGCCCTTGTAAAGGCCTCCTGCCTATCTCTCCAGCCTGGAGGATGTACCTAGGCATCCATTCTAGTAGCCATTGATACACCTGTCATCCATGAACTTGTCTAGCCCTTCCTTAAAGCTACCTAGGCTGGTTGCTGTCACCACCTCTTCTGGTGGTAAATTCCATAGACTGATGACTGCTGGGTAAAAAAAATACTTCTCCTTGTTAATCCTAATGCTCCTGCCCATCAGCTCCCTAGAGTGCCCCTTGGTTCTAGTGTGCGAGAGAGGTGAGAAAAATCTCCATCCACCTTTTTCACACAGTGGATAACTTGATAGATTTCAGTCTGATCCCCTATTAAATGCCATCTTTCAAGGCTGAAGAGGCCAAATGTTGCAGGCAGATTTCATAAAGGACGTGTTCCAGCCCCTAGATAATTCTGGTTGCTTTTTTTTTTTTTTTGCACTTTTCCCACAGTATCTTTTCTGAGGTGAGGTGACCAGAATTGTACCCAATATCCCAACCATTTAATCAGGTGTTGCTTGCATTATAACTAACACCTGCTAAATTCCCCCCTCTTGCACAGCTTTTAAAGTCACAGGAGCTCTGTCTTCATTTCTGTATCATAAAATTATTTAGGAATCATCTTAAATTTTCATGACCATTTCAGACAAGAGCGGAGTACCTGGATCTTCCTCTGGCTGCCCCTCCGGGACTTTTTTGTAGCCTTGATTTTGGAAAGAAAGCTTTTACAGCGCCACCAAACCCCCACAGGGTGCCATTCTGACAAACTTTGGTTAAGACTGTGGGCCCCATAAGCATCTATGCTGGTCATCTGCACATTGTCATGATATGGGAGGAGACAGGAGGCAACTGTGCAGAACTCTACACACTGCGTTCTTCAGCCAGTTTGGTCTAGTGGTTAAGGAGCTGGATTCTTATTATCGGGTTTGATTCTGCAGTCCCCCATGAAGCCGACTGGGTGACCCTGGGCTAGTCACAGCTCTCTTCTGAGCTCTCCCAGCCCCACCCACCTCACAGGCTATTCTGTTGTGGGGAGAACAGGTTTGTCAGCCACTTTGACACCCCTTAAATGGGTGAGAAAAACAGGGTAGAAAAACCAGCTTCTTCTATTAGATTGGGTATCCGCCTGATGACCTGCACTGGTGCAGTACAGGAGCAGTCAGCCATAAATCATGCCATATGGCCACAAAATGTTATGTAGGGTGCTCCAAAATGTCATGTGGGATGCTGTGATGGGCCGGTGTGGCAAGCTCCATGAAGGAAGTGTGGTCATTTCACCAGTGCATCTGATCAGCGCCCAAGACTGGATCCTGGAATTTCGATTATGATAGATACAGTGTCACGAGTGTGCATAGCTAAGATGGGAAAGCAAATGTCCCTGTCCTTAATAGGTTTGGCCTGGTGGAAAAGAGGGCAGAGAAGAGCGGGGTAGAAAGCCAACTCTCCTCCTCCTCCTCTTCACAGCAATTAAAGGTGTAAGGCTGCATCTAAACTTCAGTTACTTGTTCTGCTCGGAATATCCATACTTCAATCCGTAACATCTAAATATAGCAGAAAAAGTAACTGACATTTAAATGCAGCCCCAAAGCCTTGCTCTCCCTTCCATTTTGACAGTTAGCTCCTCGATAATCTGATTCATCATTCAGTAAGCTGGGAGATCCTGGATGACTTGCATGTGGGTTGTATACCATATATGTGTGATATACAACCCACATCCAGTACACTGGTTTGCTGTTCTTTGACAGCCGGTGAAAGACGACTGAGGCAGCTAGGCCAAAATATGGCATTCATGTTTATGCGGCTTGCAGAGCAGTAAAGGATATGATCAAAATGAATGCAATGGATGCAGTACAGTACAACATTACATCAGAAGGCATGGGAAGAATTTGTAGGCCCTTTCTGCACTAGGCCTTATTCCAGATTATGCCCCAAGATAGGGGCCACCGTCCACATGATTGTGTAGACTATGGCTGGCTCTGCCTAAGGCCTGCTGTAGTCTGCCCCAGCATGGGGACAGCAGGCCCCTATCCCAGGATGGAAATCAAATAAGGTCCAGTGTTTGTGAGGTATTTCTCGTTCAGTCAAGTGTACGCTTCCCAGCTACTTCCTTGTATCTGAACGTCCCCTCCCACATCTTAGGGGAGGAAGAAAAACACACATTTTCTTACATTTTTAACGTATTTTATTTTTTAAAAAGAAAAAAAAAAGCCCCACAAAACCATGACATCCAAGTTGTTTACTGAATTTGTCTCTCATAGTCTGTATTTCTGGGATTGTAACAGAAATCCTTTATTATTAATTTAAACCACACACCAGAAATGAGACTAAAAATCAGGCTGGGGGGTTGATCAAGAACAGTCCACATGGGACATCGCCAAAATTAAAGTATGAGAAGCCCTGACTGGAGGAAAGGTGTGCTCAGGGAATGGCCCCGGGCACCGTGACACAGATCAGCGGATAGTTTTGACGGGGCTTTTGAAATTGCTGGCGGCCTGGAGCTGCAGTTGGTAAGCCATAGGGTGGATCTTGAATCCATAAAGTCTGAAACAGAGAAACAGAGAGATTAATACCAGAGGGCATGGAAGGAAGAACCCCTCCTCCCCACTCAATCCCTAATGTGTGTGATGGTTTTGTGTGGTTCATGTATAATTAATTTCAATCCGTGTCTGGCTTTTTCTGCAATTACCTCAGTTCAGTGAATCTGGGTTAGCTGAGTGGGTTGGATGGCGGCAGATGGGTACTAAGGAGCGACACAATATGAATGGCACAACATAGATCAGTACCAGTGGGCATGTCCTGCCAACAAAAGAACCCTCATACTGCAGCACAAAATGTTCAGTGTGCAGTTACACCTGGGAAATGGGGGCGGATCTGAACACTGTTGAATGCAAAGGTACCCTGACAAACTTTGTATCCAACATGGGCGGAGAATGTGAAGGCAACTTCACAGTCACATCCGAACAGCGCACGCCACTTGAATCCACACCCGCCTTCTTCCATATTCTGTTCTCCATGTGGATGCCCCTTCCTTGAACCGGATCATTCAAGGCTAGCACAGATGTGGACTGGATTTTTCAGGTCTACAGCTGATCTAGATTAATGCACCCTTAGCATGGATCTGATCTGGAATAACACTAGTTGTGTGCAGATGACAAGTACTAAGTGGCTCCTTGATCCAGATTAATAAGAAAGTGCAGATAGGGCTTCTTTCTCTTCTCCAGCTCACTGAGCATGCAAGGAAAAAGAAGAAGAGGAGTTTTTTCCATCCCACTTTTCGCACCCAATTAAGGGGACTCAGAGCAGCTGGCAAAGCTTTTCTATTCTTCTCCCCACAACAGAACACCCTGTGAGGTAGGTGGGGCTGTGAGAGCTCAAAAGATAGCTGTGACTAGCCCAAGGTCACCCAGCCGGCTTCATGGGGGAGGGCAGAATCGAACACGTTATTCCCAGATAAGAGTCTGGCTCCTTAACCACTAGACCAAACTGGCTCACACAGTAAGAGAAACTGAAGCAACATTTACAAGGCTTCTGGAGGGAAAATTCTGGCAGCAAGGTTTGTATGGAAAGTGCGACTGGCTAAAAAAACAAGGAATAGCTGGATTCCAAGTGGCATTATGCAATTGTTCAAAAAGGCAGAAGATACTTTACAGCATTTTTCTCCGTTAAAAAAGTAGTAGGGAAAGATTGAAAACAAGGAGCAGGAACAGAGAATTCAGGACACGGGACACAAACCTCAGTGGCCTAAGTAGAGCACAAACTCTTCAGAATAAAACTGCTTAATTTTCAAAACAGAAACAGGAAACAACAGTCTATTCAGTATTGGTGCAGAAATGCTGGACATTGTGCTGAGGCTAGGGGTGATGTCCATAGCCTTGCTTAGGAACTGTCTCAACCCAAGTTTACTGAACAATCCAAAGGCAGGATGCCTCTAAAGGTCCCTTGCATGAGCAGGCGAAGATTTTGCCTTTCTCGTGTCTTTAGAGCACTGGACTCTTATGTGATGGTCATCGGGTTCAATTCCACCCTCCCCCATGAAGCTAGCTGGGTGACCCTGGGCTAGTCACAGCATTCTTTCTAAGCTCTCACAGTCCCACCTACCTCACAGGGTGTCATCTTAAATGGGTGAGCCCCCTTAAATGGGTGAGAGAAGCAGGGATATAAAAAAACAACAACTCCTCCTCTTCTTCAGTATGCCAAGAATCAATTGATGGTCCAGCAGACAGGCTGCTGGACTAGATGGGCTGTGACCTGATCCAGCAGGGTTTCTATTAATTTATGCAGGACAGGTGTGTTCACGGCTACTAGACTGGATGCCTAGGTACTGTTTCGAGGGTGGAGAGATAGGCAAGGTGCCTCTAAAGGCCATTTTCAGAGATCTGAGAGCAGGCAGAGGTTTTGCCTTGATGGGAGAGATGTCCCACTGCAGTCCTGAGAATGCCCAGAAGCAATTGGTGAGTCACTGTGTAATACATGATGCTGGACTAGATGGGTTGTGGGCCCAATCCAGCAGGGCTCCTCTAATGTTTTTATTGATCACATTCATGAAGGGGAAGTGCATCAAGGGCTACTAGGATGGATGCCCAAGTACCACTACTGGGTTTGAGAGTCAGGCAGGACACCTCTAAAGGAGGGACTTGAGAGCAGGCAGTTGAAAGCAAGTGAAGATTTTTGCCTTTGTCTTCTGCTTGAGGTGACCATAAATAACTGGTGGGCCACCGTGTGAGAGATTGGTTGCTGGATTAGATGGGCCGTGGCCCCATCCAGCAGGGCCCCTTTTAGGTTCTTAAGTTTCAATTAGCCTCGGGGATGGGGTTGCTCCTCTGTACTGGAAAAGGTCACAGGCCAGTGTTTCCTGAAGTGTAGTGCAAGAGATGTCCCAGAGATTTCCACACACGTGTTCGGAGTGATGGGGGAGAAACAGAGAGATGAAGACAAAGACATCTGTCCATCCCAAACAAGTTAGTTGGGAGAGATCTGTATAAAGGGCGTGTAATGGAAGTAAGATAATCAGATCTTGGTGGCTGAATTTCACAGCAAGGGAAAACGAAAACAAACCCTAAACTAACGGCCCCCATACTTCTCAGGAATGGTTTTCATTCAGCATCTTACCTGGGCACAAACTGGTTGGCTGGCCGCTTCGGCCGGTACTCGGGGTGCACCATGAACAACATGTGGGGGAAACCAGTCCCAAAATAGGCCCCATCCGTATGATGGTGGCGGGAAGATTTAGGGGTGTAGACATCCATGCATTTTGGACAGTAAAGTTTCACCATGGCTTCTCCGGGGATATCAGATAATCCTGCATTGACCAAAAGAGACAATGTTCAGAAATGCGGTTACTTGGAGAAGCCAAGGGATGCAGTATGTCTCCCAACAGTTACATTTGACTCTTTGAGCAGTCAGATCCTCTGAGGATGAAT
The DNA here is from genome assembly GCA_014337955.1 of Aspidoscelis marmoratus. NCBI lineage: Eukaryota > Metazoa > Chordata > Lepidosauria > Squamata > Teiidae > Aspidoscelis > Aspidoscelis marmoratus. Next base: position 271,033 of record MTQE01002541.1, on the reverse strand, counting down.
ATCGTAGCAATATCCAAAAGCTCAGGCTCAAAGCAGAACTACAGAACACAACATGAGCGAACCTAAAATGGCGACAAATAAGAAGAAAATCAGCCACAGAGGCCTCCTTTCTTCCAGTATCAATTTTAGGATCCAGCAGTTTTCAAGCTTTTTATCCAAGCCGTTAAAAATAATCTATTAAGAAACAACCAGTGTTCACATCTATCCTCTCCAACTTTTAATCCTGCCCGCTTTCTTCTTAGAAACAAGACTTGCTCTGCAAACACTTTAGACCTAGCCCATATTGATATTAGTAAAATGGCTTGAATCTAGAAGGCCATTCCTTGCTTCTCCCCTCTCTATTACTTCCTCACAGAAGCTCTAGAACAGTGATGGGGAACCTTTTGAGCTCGGTGTGTCAAAATTCGCAAGAAAACCTAGCTTAACTCGGGTGCTGTGTCACTTCTAGAAATATCCATAATTTTGTGATATTTGTAGCTCTAGTAAAAATTTTTGATATATGTATTTTTTAAAAGCAAAAACAAACAATTCTTTACATTGGTGACTTTTGTTGCTGAATTTCGTTTGCTAAATCTTCAATTGAAAGTTGGTATTTCGTACACTTCAAGAACAAGCAAGCACTACACGCCCAGGTGCCAGGGTGACCAGGTGTGTCACCCAAAAGGGCTTGGCGTGTCACCTGTGACACGCGTGTCATAGGTTGGCCATTACCGCTCTAGAGGCTTCTGAAAACACAGCTAACTGTAAAAAGTGGAGTATCTCTACACCATTCCATCTCTAAAGTGTTCCTCCTTTCCAAACACTGACACAGCCTCAGTTTTCTTTCAACCCTGCGTGTGATGCGTGACCGTTATATAGGTATGTCCAACACAGGCCACACAGACCTGCACAAGAGGAAGCCTTCTTGCAGTCTCACTGCCATCTGAGGTGTGAGCGGTAATAACACATGACAGGGCCTTCTCTGTGTTGGCCCTCAAGCTCTGGAATTGCTTCTCAATGGAGATTTTCCAAGCATCATTGTTATATAGCTTTCAGTACTTGGCTAAATCATGCCTCTAAACCCAGACTTCCTCAGAAAGTTACCCCGCACAGAGGGAATATTATATTTTATATTTTAGTCTGTTTTATAATTTCATCTTTTTTGTTGTTGTTGTAGCCCACCTTGGTAGCTTTCGGCAAAGAGCAACAAATCCATCCATTTCTCTCCTTCTGACCCTTTCTGCCTCCACAGTTTTTGGCAACTGTGTCGGAAAATACCTGAACCTTCCCTTTTCTTTGCAGGAATTATGTCTTTTGATAGGCAAAAATGTTGCTGGAAGCTTAAGCATTTACCTACAAGATAGCCTATTTTATTTTTCAAAACCTGTAGTACAACAGTGTGCAATTTGGAGTTTTCACATGATTTGCTGCCTTTATTTAGTCAGTACATGTGTTGCTAAGATCCTCAACAAAAAAGCTTTCATTACTGATCTTACTGTCAGTGAGGAGGCTGATAGCTTGCAATACAAAGACCTGGCGGGGGACCTGGGCGCTACAGATTAGACCCACCTGTGTCTACTTGAATATGCTGAACAACATCTGAACATAGATTTATTTATTATTTATGCATTCATTCAAATTTACCTGAAAGGCCCAAGGCATTCAACAACAAATATTTTGTGTGTGTGTATGAAAAGCATAGAATCATAGAGTTGAAAGGGACCTCTAGGGCCATGAAATCCAACCCCCTGCTCAATGCAGGATTTCCTAAACCATCCCAAACAGATGTAGGTCCAACCTCTGCTTGAAGACCTCCAGAGAAGGAGAGCTCACTACCTCCCGTGGCAGCCTATTCCACTGGCTGATCGGTCTCACCGTCAGAAAGATTTTCCTAATATCTAATGTATTGACTCCCTTGAAGTTTGATACAGTTGTTTCTAGCCCTCCCATCTTGTGCAAGTGAATGCTAGTATTCAGACAGACTAGCTATTACCAAACACATCTAGACCCCATCTATGGCCCACCCAAAAGGAACAACTGAGGAAACAACTTGGGGCTGAACAATGAGAAGATCAGCCAAGAATCCAACAAAGAGAAGACTACTCTAGCCCTTCTCTAAACTCTCCTACGGCCTAACAGTGCTTAGGCATAGAGAAGGTTGTTCAGTACTCCAGTGTTCAAGAAAGATTTAGCACTTCAGCTCAAACATGAACTATCAGCAAGTACTAAGGAAGACCAATTAACTAAAAAAGGAGCTACAACAAAACACAAAGAGCAACGAGTTACCAATTCCAAAGAAGGAACAAAAAACATTTGTAGCGATGATGCTATCTAGCATTGTAGCACTGGCAGAAAGAAAATTCAACCCAACGATCTCTTACGACGCAGCGCTCTAACCCCGAGCTAAAGAAATTCACTACAATAGCAAAATATAAAATAGGAAGAAAAAGAACGCCATTATCTAAGCAACCCTATCTGATAAAGTGAACTCAATTAAAAGGTCCAACCAAAGACTCAGACGAACAGAAATGGTTTAACACGGTGGGACTGGGGAGATATGGGGATGGAGCTGTTATCACCCACAGGGATCCTGCCCCACATCAGAGAACTATTCTGGTTATGATGACCTGAACTTGGCACTGGGCCAGAGAGACAGAATAGAGATCCACCCTACTCACCAGAAGTCTCCATGATGGAGTTGGTGGAGGTTTCTAATGTCCTTGAGAACTTCAATATCCACACTGGGAGCCCTTCAAATGGACCAGGTCTTCGTGACTATTATAATGACCACTGAAAACCCAGGGCATTGTGTGGGCCAGGGACTGGTCTAGTTCAGTGATGGCGAACCTTCTGAGCTCAGTGTGTCAAAATTCGCAAGAAAACTTAGCTAAACCTGGGTGCTGTGTCACATCTAGAAATGTCCATAATTTTGTGATATTTGTAGCTCTAGTAAAAAAGTTATATTTTTGATATATTTTATTAAAAGCAAAAACAATTCTTTACATTAGTGACTTTTGTTGCTGAATTTCATTTGCTAAATCTTCATTTGAAAGTTGGTATTTCGTACACTTCAAGAACAAGCAAGCACTACATGCCCAGGTGCCAGGGTGACCAGGTGTGTCACCTAAAAGTGCTTGGCATGTCACCTGTGACATGCGTGTCATAGGTTGGCCATCACTGGTCTAGTTATTGCTTCACAGTGGGCATGTAGTGAGCTTATGCCACTCATCATCATGGCTTGGCTTCGTGAATGAAGATTAGGGAGGCCTTGACCCACACTTGCTGCATGCGTGTTGGTGGCTAAACACACGGGAAAGGCAGGTCTGGTTGCAGAAGATACAGGAAAGGTCTCCTTGAGTGATACTGTGATGGCACGGTTCTTCCTGCGTTGTCTTTTCTCCTCGCGACTGGTTCTGTGCGCATTCTCAAAGGAGGCAGCAACACTGTGGACTGTGCATCTCCATGCCTCTCTTATGCCACTATAGCACACCTAATTCACCAACCTGTTCTCACAGTGGTGAGGAGATTCCACATAGGAGCTCTGACTAACCATGTGCTCAACCATGTGCCCTATTCACAGTCTGCCAGCAGATGCTCTTTGGGGACAGACCACTGGCCTATTCGCACTTGGCCTTTTTCTGGAGTGTATCTCAGGATAGGTGTCTGTGGTCCACAGGCTAATGCAGACTCTAGCAGACCTCACTTTGGGCCTGCCAAAGCCTGCACTAGCATATGGACAGCAAGTCCTTATTCCAGGATATATTCCAGAATAAAGCCAAGTGTGAATAGGCCCCATCTCTTAGATCAGAGGCAATCACATACCCCTTGTTTGCTTGATATGGTTCTGCCTCCCCCTGGCTACAAAGGCAACTGGAATAGGATGTATGGAGAGCAAAAAGCACGACAGACACAGGTGAATTCTTTTTCATACTGACTTTCCTCTCATCTTCACCTCACCACTATAGAGAGCTGGGCTTGTGAGGATCCTAAGGATTCTGGCCCTCTTTGGCAGGTCCATGTGCTACCAACTAGCATATGAACCTGTCTGTATGCTACAAAATGGCATATGTACCTGTTCATGTGTTACAAACTGGATTGCACATCTGTTCATGTGGTATAAACTGGCATATGAACCTTTTGTGCACATCATAGTAGATACCAAGTACTTCATTATGCATGGTAATATCTTCCTAACCCACTAGGCATGCTTTAATTCCCACATATAGTTCTTCCATTTTAAACAGCCTTCAGTAGAATCCAGATGCCTTCTCCCCAGCACATACATACTCACCAATAGGCAACATGGGCTGGTTCTCACAGTAGACGCGAGGACAGTAGCCAAAGTCTCCTTGCTGGTATTTCTCAAGCTAACAGAAAGGAAGAAAAACATCAGGCACAGAAATTAAGGCCACCTCTTCATTTATAGGAGATATACCAGAAAGGAATGCAGGTTCACTGGATTCGACTAAGTTTGTTACGATCGTAAACCAGCACACGATGGTCCTTTCTGCACTTGGCCTTATTTTGGAACCTCTCTTGGGATAAGGGTCTGCTGTCCACATGGTAATACAGACTATGGCAGGCAGACAATGGGCCAATATTCTGGGATATATTCCACAATAAGGCCAGGAGCGGAAAGGCCCACTGATTCATTAGGTAAGCCATTAAATTTACAAGATCCAGTATAGTCCTGGTCAATGAAGCCAATGTAAAGTGTATCTTAGAAAGGTATAAAGTGCCTTATGTTTTTTGGCTTCATGGACACTGTGTGTGACTTTCTCATAACAGCAAGGAAAAGATTAGAACAGTGATTCTTAACCTGAGGTGCGAGTACCCCTGGGGGTACAAAGCAGGATATTTAAGGGTACCCAAAAACCTGAATACTGATGGAAAAAGCACACGAATCACAGAATCATAGAGTTGGAAGAGAACTCCATGGTCACGGAGCCCAACCCCCTGCTCAATGCATGATTTCCCAAACCATCCCAGACAGATATGAAGCCTCTGCTTGAAGACCTCCACCAAAGGAGAACCCACGACCTCTCATGGCAACCAGTTCCATATACTGATTGCCTTTACTCTCAGAAAGTTTTTTTCGAATATCTCATCTGTATTGACTCCCGTGAAGTATGTCAACAGTGTAAGACAATTACATCAATTGTAAATATTTTGCTGATATGAAGGGCATATTTTACAGAGATGGGCTGCCAAGGGATACACCAAGATTGGGAATCCTCACCATTTGGGCGATGCCGCGGTTCGTGAGGATGTAGCGGGCATGGATGAGGCCGTAAAGCATTTCAGCTGCCTGCTCAATCAAGTCACTCTGGTTGGGATTGTCTTCAAGCTCCTCATCTGAAAGAAGAGAAGAAAAGCTCAGGAGGCCATGAGGGAAAGGTCTGGAGATGTTTATAGCAATGTCACAGAGGAATAATTTGCCCTGATCTACAGCTGAAATAACATCTGATCACAAACCGTTTCAAAGACAAGTTAAGGGCAACCCTATATTATACCCTGTTTGACTTATCCAAATTCTAACTGTGATCTGCAGCACAACTTGGTCACAAAATATTTTTGCTCATTCTACCAGGTTTACAAGGTATTTGAGAAACAAAACAGTTTAAAACAATTGCCTGTACTGTTACTTAGCTATCTTAAATGGCATCTTCAGAATGGAAAAACAGAATATAAAGAGAAAAAAATAAAGATGAAGATATAGTATTCTTCCCAGTTCTGAATATTAGCCACTTAAGAACAGACTTGAAACAAGATATGAAGTTTCTGCACTGTTCCAGAAGATGCTATAAAATTTACTACATAGTGTCAGTTTGTAGATTTATTAATACAGATACAAAACAATAATGGCTGTTAATGTTAGGGCTTTTCCGGAGCTGTGTGTATTAATGATAACGAAAGGGCAAACAATAGATATAAAATATAATTATTAAGACAATTAGTAAAGGCAGCATTATCCACCACTGTTTAGGTTGGAAATAAAAAAGTAAATGGAAAGTGGATAATTGGTTTAAGTATGTAATTGGCCAGTTCAAATTTGATATTAAATGACAGCAGATAATGAAATCCATGGGATTACAAGATAGAATAACTTATGTTAATAGACAGGATGCAGAGGGAATATTACAGCAAGAAATACAGAAAGTTATGAACAGTCTCCCTAAATAGTGGCATTACAAGTTGCTGGGGGGAGGGGGGGTAAAGAGGGAGGAGGTGTCAAAAGATATGGATTGTGAATATATCTGGCAAAGCTTATGTATAATTGTATGTGTAAGTATGAATATAAAAAGAGCATTAAAACAACCAGATTAATTTATTATATTTCATCATTCATTTTGGTGTTTATGTTGGGAGACTTTTTTTCAATGTTTCTCTTTAGAGAAATTCTCCTTTACACAAACAAATATAACTTATTAGCTAATAGCTTATATTGTTAAAAAAAGAGAAGTCCTCGAAAGTTAGCCTTTCGTTACAGACACAGGCTTTTGGTTTAACTTTCAACGGTTAACACTCAACACGTGCTCCAGGATTTGATTAGAACCAGGTGAGCAGAACACTGTGGTGGCAACAACTAGCCTGGCCAGCTTTAAAAAAGGGTTAGACAAATTCATGGAGGTCAGGTGTTTCAATGGCTGCTAGAATGGGTGCCTAGGTTGGAGAGACATGCAGGATGACTCTAAAGGCCCTCTGCAGGGAGCTGAGAACAAGTGAAGGTTTTGCCTTCATCTTCTGCTTGAGAAGCCCAGAAGCAGTTGGTGGGCCACTGTGTAAGACAGGTTACCGGATTGGATCGGATAGATCCGGCGGGGCTTCTCTCATGTTCTAATACTTCTCACCTGGCTCCAAATCGAGAATCATATCCAACGCCTGACGATAGTGGGGAACTTGCTCATTAAGACCAGTTAGGTTGAACTTGTCTTGGATGTAATCTTCATCCACCTAGAAAAGAGGTGCAAGACACTGAAACCCACCCAGGATCAACTATGTAAGCAATCCTTGGTTCATTAGTCCCCCTCAGCCCACCTGATATCTCAGATCGCCTTTTGCCAGGTAAGGCCAACCAAGTAATCAACATTCAATCATTTAACAACTCTGTACTGATTGAAGATGCTCTTCCATCTGCCAGAAACCCAGTGGTATCCATTCAAAGGTATTCTACCATTTTGCATATCCCTAAAGAAGGGCTGATCACTTTAGGGGGCCCACAGGCACATCTAGAAGTTCCACAGGTAACATATCAGCTGGTTATTTCCCTCTGCCCCTGCCTCTAAGTAAGAAGAAAGAAATATGCACAAATTATTTGCATTTCCAATGGCTGTAGGTAAATACCAGCCAACAGGACAACTCAAGTGGATCTTATTGAATGTGCATAGGTATTACTATGATTATCTTGCCCTATACCCAAAGGTCTTGGGGTTGGTAACAACATATATGCAGATATACGCAATAGCAGTGTCTGAAATTGGGAAGAGAAAGAGTATCATTTAACCAAAGAACAAGGCAAAGAGATGCATCTTCACTGTCTTCCTAAACATATAGAGTTGCACAAATACCAATGTTAAGGAAAAGTTATATTGTTAAACTACATAATATAGATCACATAGCACAGCAATGTTTTATTGATCTGAATGTTGTTTTAAAACTCATGTATACATTATGTTTGTTCCTTTTACAGCTTGTTTAGCTGAATGCAATGCTTTTGGACGTGAAATAAATAAATCCAGCACAGCATCCTGTCTCACACAGTGGCTCACCAATTGCTTTTATCCATTCATAAGGATCTATAACCTAGATGCATTTTTGATATACTGTGGAATATAACTGATTTTTTTAGAGTTTAGTTACCAACTATGAAACGGGGAGGCATGGAGAAGGAAAAGGCTCGCACCATTTCAAGAGCTTCTGAGCCATTCCACTTGAACACATATTCTCTTTCTTCTGACTGTCCTGAGATTGTAAAACTAATCTTAATTCCGCTCCCTCCCTCCACTAAACTGCATATCCCCAGGAAAAAAGTCTACACCAGCGGTTCTCAACCTTCCTAATGCCGTGACCCCTTAATGGAGTTCCTCATGTTCTGAAGACCCCCAACCACTGGGGCAGAGCAGCTGGGAGGTGGGAGGGAAGGGCGGCAGGAGACTCGTCGCGACCCCTCTGAAGGGTTATTCGACCCCCAAAGGGGTCCCAACCCCAGGTTGAGAACCACTGGTCTACACTTTCATTTGGCTGGGGTCCAAAGTTCCTCCGTCCCTCTTGATGCAGGTTAAAGGGGAAACAATGTTACCACCTTGTGTTCCCATTACATTGCATTGCCAACACCACTGCTACCAGGAGAGTCACATTAGAACAGTGGTTCTCAACCTGTGGGTTGAACTACCTTTTCAGAGGGGTCACAACAAGTCTCCTGCTGGCCTGCCTCCCCCCTCCCAGCTGCCCCTCCCCCATGGTTGGGGGTCTCCACAACATGAGGAACTACATTAAGGCGTCGCGATATTAGGAAGGTTAAGAGCCACTGCATTAGAACTGCACGATTAAACAATGAGGAAGAGGGGGATCCTCAGGGGCTTTGTGGGAACCATAGAAACCCCCAATTTTACGGGGGGGGGGGAACCACATGCTTGGCTTTCAGCCCACTCTGAAGGGAAGCTCTTCTCAGCTCACCTCACAGAAGAATTCATTGCCCCGCAAGCCACAGAACCAGGAAATCCAGGACACTTCCTCCGAACTGCTCATCTTCCCGTCCTCTAGGGAAAGAAAGAAAGAGAGGGGTTAATGCAGGATCCATTCCCCCTGTTTGCTTCTGCATGTCCTCACTCCTTTTGCAAAAGGCGCCTTCAGCCACTGAGAATGTCAGGCAGGAGGATTTCCCCACCCTGCTGTTCCAGGCGGGCAGAAGACACGAAAGCACCACCTCCTGCATGCAGGATCGCTGGGGGAAGGCGAGGATTATTTCAAGGCATGCTCCCCTGTAGCTAAACAAGGTTTGCCTCTTCCTTACCAGAGCTAGGGGGTAAAGATCCCCTTTTGGAACAGTCGGATCTCCATCACACCCTGCTTTTTGCTTTTGGTACAGAATGCGAGGATGGCAAAACTCTTCCTCGCCTTCCGGTGCATTTTTTTTTAAAAAAACCTCATTTCCCCTTCCCTTCATCTCGCGAAGGCAGCCCCAGCGCCCGGCTTTTTAGCCAGCAACTCCTCAAAAACAGCCCCCATTACTTACCCCAGGGGGCTCAGGCGCCTCAAGGAGAGGAGGAAGGAATACGGGGCGCAAACAAGCTGTGTTGGGACCTCCGAGGCCTCTCTGCCAGCTTCAACCGCGCACGCGTCCCCTCGCTGGTTCAAGGGCATTATGGGATTGTAGTTCTCCACGCTAGGGGGCCTAGGAGGGTTCTAGGCGAACGAGCCAAAAAAAACTGCGGATCCCAGGGTGCAACGGGGAAAGATGTTAGAGGAACAAACCCTCTACTGCAGGGCACGCTGGGATCTGTAGTCCTAAAAGTTCCCAATCCTGCAGTCTTTGAAGAGGCTATATTGGGAGAAAAACTACCACTCCCAGAGAAGCTGGGAGAGTCGCCTTTACAGCAAAGGAAAAGTCGCTCTCTATAATGCTAATACGAGTGCATTGTGGTAAATGTAGTTCGAGTAGTTAGGATGCCGGACGAGAGGCCTATTCGCACTTGGCTGTATTTTGGAATATATCTCAGGACAGGGGGTTCTTGTCCACATGCTAATGCAGACTCTGGCAGGCCTCATCTGGGGCATCCTATAGCCTGCACTAGCATGTGGACAGCAGATGCCTATTCCAAGATATATTCCAGAATAAAGCCAAGTGCGAATAGGCCCCATAATGACGTGACGGCTGCGATGGTACCAGACATATTTTCCAGGGGCTGCATTCGCACTTAAGTTTTATTCCAGCTTCATTCCACTTTCGTAGTGAGAGAACGCACTAGCAAAGTGGCCAGTCATTTTCCCAAAGGTGGATTTTCTAGGTTAGATGACGCCCAAAGTAAATGGCTTGCCGTTTTACTGTTTTGTTCCCTGATTCTGAAAACGGAGTGAAACTGGATTAAAACTTGGGTGTGAATGCAGAGAAGGACTTAACCTTTCCTCTTGGAAAACCGGTCCTAGTTCCTCTTTTTCCTGACTGGGAAACCAAAATGGGTCTCTTCAATGAAAGCTGACATTTGTGGGAATAAATGGCAAATGTGGGGATGTTTTGGAGCACCAGAGGAGCAAGAATAAACATTTTAAAAGCTCACAGCATTCACATCTCCTGGCTGGAAGCAGGCTAAGAATATGAAGCTGAGTCTGCAGGGAAACCTCTTAGTATTTAAATAAATATATATTTAATAAATATAAGGAGAAATTGTGTTCACAGAAGAACAGGGCAGCAAAGGTGGAATGGATTTAATGAGCTTAAATGGTTTACTTGCAAAACATTAAATTATACCCAGATGGTGTCTTAGGTCCCATCCACGTGGGGAGAATATAGGACCATTAAAGTACCACTAGGGTGGGGTTGCCTCATGTATCTGAGGCAATCCCACCATGGTCCTGCTTCTCCTCCTAGAAAAAAATTGCTAAAAACTTTTGCTGGAAAACCCAGCACTGGTTATGGGTTTTCCAACAGTAGTTGTGTTCACTTACCTTCTGGACAGAGCTATTGTAACTGCTCCATCAAGCACATATGTGGGGAGGCTGAAACAGGTGTTCACACATGCACAGAGATGCCAACAAGCATATCTGGGCCTGCCCGGTGCCTGAATGTCCAACACAGTCTAGCTAGGAGGCAGTAATTGCCCAGGGAAGATTTCCCACATTATTATCTGCCAACATTCAGGAACAGTAATTCATAACTGTAGTAGTTATATAGTTATACATTTATATTACAACTAAAGCCTGTCTGGAATAATAAATCTCAAATGCCAATGTCCAAGCTAGACAGAGCAACTAACCCAACCAACAAAATGATATGAGAAAAGCAGATCAAAGTTTTCCAGAAAAAAACCTTGGAACACCAACTTCCAAGATAGCCAAGTCAACCAAATTCACACAGTGCAAAGTATATTAAGTTCTTAAAAACCCACCAAAATAAGAACATAAGAACATAAGAGAAGCCCTGCTGGATCAGGCCAC
>MTQE01002541.1:249317-259715 GCA_014337955.1 Aspidoscelis marmoratus | reverse complement strand
GCTCATGGGCATCTCAAGCAAAGGACAAACCTATTCCTGCTCTTGAATCCTACCAAATGGCCTTAGAAATTTCCTGCTCCCCCCACCCCAGTCTGAAAGATGTACCTAGGCATTCATTCTAGTAGCCATTGATACATCTGTCATCCATAAATTTGTCTAACCCTACCTTGAAGCGATCTAGACTGGTAGCTGTCACCACCTCCTCCAGCAGCACACTCCACAAACCGACTACCCCCTGGGTGAAGAAATACCTCCCCCTGTCGGACCCATCAGTTTCATAGAGTGCCCCCTGGTTCTACTGTTGTGCAATAGAGAAAAGAAATTTTCTCTATCCACCTTTTCTATGCTTCAATCAAGTCCCCACTTAAATGCCGTCTCTCCAGACTGAAGAGGTCTAGACGTTGCAGCCTGATTTCATAAGGGAGGTGTTCCAGACCCTTAATCATTCTGGTTGCCCTTTTCTGCACCTTCTCTAGTTCCACAATATCCTTTTTAAGGTGTGGTGACCAGAATTGTACACAATATTCCAAATGTGGCCTCACCATAGATTTATAAAGAGGCAAAATGACACTTGCTGACTTACGTTCTATTCCCTTCCTAATTATTCCAAGCATTGAATTAGCTTTTTTCGCTGCTGCTGCACACTGGGTTGAGACCTTCATTGAACTGTCCACCAAAACCCCGAGATCCCTTTCCTGGTGTGTTGCAGAAAGCTCAGACCCCATCAGTTTATACACGTAATTTGGATTTTTGGTCCCGATGTGCATTACTTTGCACTTGTTAAGATTAAGGCACATTTGCCACTTGGTTGCCCACTGACCCAATGCTAAGAGATCCCTCTGGAGCTCTTGGCAATCTCTTTCGGTTTTTACTACCCTAAATAATTTAGTATCATCAGCAAACTTTGCTATTTTACTATGTACCCCTTCTTCTAGATCATTGATGAATAAATTAAAAAGCATTGGATGTCAGATGGATTGCTGAAAAATAGATCTGAGCAGATTTGTATCAGCCAAATTCAAAACACTTAATTCTGTTCAGTGTACTATACAGTGGTGCACTATTTACTGTCATATTTTTATAAGATCTTTTGTTGTATTACTCACTTTTTTTCTATTACCACTCTGAATTGTATACAAAAGTAAATGGTATATACAGTATAGAAAGCATATGCCAAGATCTGCTGTTTAAGAGACATGAGATTACAAATTCAAATTAAAACGAGCACTCGAGAAGACCTTGGGTGACAATTTTCAAGAGCCTCCTGACTTTAACAGAGCAGTCTTCCAAGGCCATTTGGTTAAAATTTTCACAGCCCTAATTCTGAAGCCTGTCTTGAGTATAAACTTCTCCTCTGAGTAAGCAAGTCATAATGTTGGTCAGAGTTACATAATGTTGGTCAGAGTTACATAATGTTGGTCAGAATGACATTTGATAGTCAACAAGTTTCTTTGAGAAATGTAGCTGGAACATCAACATCCCAAAAACAATCAACTAAACAGGTGGAATTGATCTTGGCTGTTCTACTGAAGTGTATGTTAAATGAAGTAACTTATGAAGTGAGTGGATTTTGTTTTTAGTGGTTAGACTTCGCAAAATATTAGTAGCAAATAGCCCAAAACTGCAAAGGCTGTTGGGTTTTGCTAGTCTTTTCATTTTTAAATTGGTTTTATTGTACATTCTTACTGTTTTTTAAATTTATTGTATGCTGGTTTGGGTTCATAATAAAGAACTGCACTGTGCTGTTCTAGATAGAAGTTATGTAACAGGTCTTACCGTGTCTAGTGAACTATGCTGTGATGCTATTTTATAAATGAGGGTTATAAGAAGCAAGGAGGCTACATAGAATATTCAAATTCATGAAAATGTCAAGCAGAGAGATAGGGGCATTTATGCACTCACTTGTAACCTCTTAATCTGAATCACGAACTTCCTAATCTGCACGTTAATATAGATCAAGGAAGTCCTGCTCCTGCTGGTCCAGAGCCCACTTAGTCAGGTTCCGAACCTCATTGGTCCACACAGATGTAAGACCTCACTCCATCAAACAGAGATCAGAATTAAGGATCTTCTTAATCTTATTCTGGCTCCGTCCAGTGCAGATGGAGCCGAACCAGCAGGAACAGGGCTTCCTTGATCTACATTAATGTGAGGATTAAGAATTCTGTGATTCAGATTAAGAGGCTCCCTAATCCAGATCAACAATGCAGAAAGTTTACTCATGACTTGGACCCTTTTACTTTTACTCTTACCCACATCAGTGGAAATCACTTCTTGGCAGTTTTAGCCAACTCTGAGCTAAAAATTAATTATTGCTATCTGGATGGGAACAGGCAGTAACAGGTCCAAGGCCAAATCCATACCTTATCATGACTTTAGGATCACACCTTCATGACAAGCTATTGTGCTAGAATTATATGGGAAGTAAATCTCAGTGTCCCATTTCCGAGGAAAACACTCTGGCAGGCAGACTTCAAAGTCCAACCAGACAGCTAGCACGGTCCAAATGTAACATATGAGTGTTGGGACAGCTCTGAATCTGGCTACCAGCCTTTGAAGTGTGGATGGTCAGGCCTGGCTCAGCCGGATTACGTGGCAACAGCCAAGCCCATACACAGCATTCCCACATACAACATTCGCACCCAGAAGTGAGTGCAAACGCTGTGTCTAGGAGCTCACCATCTGCTTTTGGTGAATCTGTGGAGATTTTTTTTATTTCTCCACAGCTTTGGAAGATTGGGGCTGCTCCTGGATGTTACATGACAGTGGCACACTGCAGAGAGCGAACACACTTCCCCCAGAACATCCAGAGGGATAAGTACAAAGAGGCCCTCAGTTACAAGGGCAGCAAACAGATATAATTTACATCACACAGTAGGGACATCCCTCTCCAAGAAAGTTACCATCCCTGATGCTGGTGGTGCTTCGGCGGCTCATTCTGTCTGCAGTTCCAGCTCTCAACATGGCTGTCATATTCGCTTCTTGTTATTAATCAGCCATGCCTGTTTAATGGAAAAGTAAGCAAAATTAAAAGCTTGTCAGAACATGAACATTTAAGCTGCCCCTAGCTGATTTCACCAGACTGAGGGCCTGTTTGCACTTCACTCACTGCAATGGTATAATATAATTCAGATCCAGATTAGGGTATCTTAATCTGGATGTGGTTCTATTTTGGGCAGACAGAACTGGGAGTCCGTGCTTCCTTGATCCACATGAGCATGCAGATGAGGGGCCCAGGATCTGGAATCATAGGCCCTAGATCTAAAGATATGTGCAGAAAGGGCCGAAGATAAAAACTGCAGAATCCACATTACTTTTTCTTCTTTTGCACTTTGGTGGCAGGAGGCTAAAGTAAGACCTCGGCCTACACCTTATGGCAAGATTGAACTGCCACTGCCAGTATGTGGTCTTATTTCTAAGATATGTTATATAATGAATCCACTTTATAGTATTTTTTAAATGGTGTTTTATCTACTGTGAGCCACCTTTCAGTGTAGTAACCGCTGAAAAGAAACATAAAACTAATCTGGATTATTAGTAATTCTGAATCCAACTGTTTATCACATTATTTATTTATATACTGCTTCCATTAAAAAACAAACCAACCCCAAAGTGGTTTATAAAATATTATAAACGAGAGTAAAAAGTAGTTAAAATACATTAAAAACCCAGTGGGCCAGGAGACAAACTTTCACGCAGGAAACACGTGTGTAAAAAGATAAGAGGTTTTCCAAGGCTCCTGTAAGTTTTAAGTGTAGGCACCTCATGAACAGCAAGGGGCTACCACTAAGAAGGCCGGCCCGACTGCAAGCTATTGTAAGATAACAGATTGCATTATGAATTATTATTTATTTGTTGCTTTCAAAATCAATCATAAGGCGATAGTATTGTCGGTTTTTCCCTCAGCTCACTTTACAGCAAGGAGCCATCCCCGCTGAAACGCACGATGGCTGTGATGAATTGACCCTAATTTGAGGGGAAAAGGGAGCAGCCAGTTACTACACGAACTCAAGCCTCTTACAATTCTGTGTAGGGCATACTGTGGCTTGTCTAACTGCTGTTTAGCACATCTCTATTCAAAGGCAAGACCAGCTCAGCGAAACGGCGCTTCGGGGGACGGTAACAAAAAGCGCACAAATGGCACTAACTGCCGGCTGCGTTTGCGTGACTGTCACAGCGCTCGGAACGGTTGAGCAGGAGGCGAAGGAGGAGCCCGGAGCGTTAAAAGCAACGTTCCCCGACTTCCGCTCTCGCGCGTACAATCGGTGGACGACGACGGCGCATGCTCAACAACTTCCCTCCTAACGGCAAACTCGGAATGTACATCTCTGAGGCCGTAACTGGGGCATCTATTGCGCATGCGTCTGCTGGCAAGTATACTACGACCTTACCAATAACGAGCGCGGCAGATTCTGCCCACCGGCCGTCGTGAACCAGACATATTTTTAATACCCCCAGTGTTTACGAATACAAGGACCTTTTCCTCTTCTTTACTTTCATCCTTTTTCCCCTCCCATTTTTCTTTACTTCAATTTATCTCTATTTAACGAATACCCTATTCCAGAGGGAGGGAGGGGTACTGTAAAATACGCACGCGCAACAAGCACGGGCCTCAGTGGACGTCTGTCACGTCCGCACGCGCATGCGCTTTCCAGTACTCTCAATTTTCAAGTCTCGGACTGAGGAAGAAGCCACAAAAGTGAGGGGGGGAACCCTTGTGGTGCCATAGTGAGACACACGCGCCGAACTTTCGCTGTTTACAATCTGGATTTGTCCCCTTGCTGTTTTCCAAGACTATTCCAGCCACAGAGAAGTGACTCCCTTTATCACCTCCTCACGGAGGCTCACTAGGCACGACAGTTAAGCGAAAGCGAAGGATCCGTATGTGAGGTTGACTCTTCCTTTTCGTTTGTCTATGAACCGGAAGTCCCGCCCTTAGGACCCTGTCTATCTCCCTGTCGTAATAGTTGCGTATTACGACGACAGGGCACTTCCGGTGTTCCTCTGGTTCTGGACCTGGCCGTGCGGGGAGGTCTTACTTTCCCTTTATTTCTATGGCACAGTGAGACTTGGCATCTGCTCTTGGGTAAGGGCCATCTTAGGTCGGTGAAACGCATGTTGGGTGGGGTGAGGAGGGCTTGACTTGTCTTCTGCTTGAGATGTCCAGAAGCAATTGGTGGGCCACTGTGAGATACGGGCTGCAGGACTAGAGGGGCTGTGGCCTGATCCAGCATAGCTTCTTAGGGCCTTTCTGGCATCTGTGTGGGATAGCTTTAAGAAATGATTAGATTCGAAGAAGAGTTGGCTTTTCTACCCCGCTTTTCTCACCCATTTAAGGGGTCTCAAAGCGGCTGACAAACCTTCTGTTCTTCTCCCCACAACAGACACCCTGTGAGGGAGGTGGGGCTGTGAGAGCTCAGAAGAGAGCTGTGACTAGCCCAAGGCCACCCAGCTGGCTTCGTGGAGGAGTGCGGATTCAAACCCAGTATTCCCAGATAAGCGTCTGCCTCCCTAAACACTAGACCACACTGGCTCCTTAAACGGAGGGCAGGTGTATCAATGGCTGCTAGAATGGATGTCTGGGTGCTTCCTCCAGGTTGGTGAGTCAGGCAAGAGGCCTCTCAAGGTCATTTGCTTTGTCTTCTGCTTGAGATGCCCAGAAATGGTGGCCTACTGTGTGAGACAGGATGCTGGACTAGAGGGGCTGTGGCCTAATCTCGCAGGACTTCCCATAGGTTCTTATGGCCTTTCTGGCATCTATCTGGAATAGCTTTACAAAAGGTTTAGATAAATTTATAGAGGACAGGTGTATCAGTGGCTACTAGAATGGGTGGCTAGGTACATCCTCCACATTGGTGAGTCAGGCAGGATGCCTCTCAAGGCCATTTGCAGGAAGTCAAGAGCAGATGAAGGTTATATGCCTTTGTCTTCTGCTTGAGATCCCCAGAAGCAATTGGTGGCCACTGTGTGAGATGGAATGCTGGACTAGATGGGCTGTGGCTTGATTGAGCTGGGCTTCTCAGTTCATGAAAAACAGTTGTATTGATAACTTCTAGAATGGATGCCTAGGTACTATGTCCTGGTTGGAGAGACAGGCAGGAGGCTTCTGTGGCAATTTTCAGGGATTCCAGAACAGATGAAGGTTTTGTCTCTGTCTTCTGTATGAGAAGCCCAGAAGCAATTGGTGGGCCATTGTGTGAGACAGGATGATGATCTAGATGTCACGTGGCCCAATCCAGTAGGGCTTCTGTTACGATCTTTGAAGACCACACAGCATATGCTGCCTGGATTTCAAAGAAAGATTACTAATCTGCTTTCAGTGGGGGGAGAGACTTCCAGCTATATTCCCTTGGTCTAGCCACTTACTCAATACCAATACTTTCCTTTCCTTTTACTAATACTTTACCTTTCCACACTTGGCTTTATTCTGGAATATATCTCAGGATAGCAGTGTGTTGTCAGCAGGCTATTGCAGATTATGGAAGACCTTGCCTGGGCCTGCCATAGCCTGCCCTAGCATTTGGATAGCAGGTCCCTGTCCAGGATATATTCCAGAATGAGGCCAAATGTGAAAGACCCTGACTTTTCCTATAGTTCCAGACTCATATCTTGCAGTCATGTGGTTTGATTCTGCACTCCTCCATTAAGCCAGATGGGTGACCTTAGGCTAGCCACAGCTCTTTCTGAGCTCTCACAGCCCCCACCTACCTCACAGGGTGTCTGTTGTGCGGAGAAGAACAGAAGGTTTGTCAGCAGCATTGCGTCCCCTTAAGGGTGAGAAAAGTGGCATGTAAAAGGGAATGAACAGAACTATGTGTGGTGCAATCCAGTGTACAAATTTTCAGTTTCCCCCTGGCATCATGACCTAGTCTGTTCTCCACCCTGGTGTGCCTTATAAAAGCCCCTGATTGTGCCCCCTCTTCCCCAAGTCACAGCCCTCATCCCCCCTATTCTTATGACTTGGACAGCCCATTTTGTATTCATGCACATCCCTAAATATTATCTTAAAGGAATGCACATTTTAATGTTTGCTTTACACTGTTTAGTTTTTTATCTTATTGTTGTTGTAACATACCCTGAGACCTTTTCAGTGAATGGTGGAATATAAAAAAATCAGTCAGTCAATCAAATAAATAACGGTAAATACTGTGTAAGAATAAATCTAAACAAATATGTCATTTGCAAAAAAGGTTGAATTTTTAATATTCCTGTTGTTATAACATATTCTAGTTTGCCAGTAGGAGAAAATGAACTACGAAGGAAGTCCACTATGAATTCTGAGGAAACTTCTTTTGCATTCCCAAAGCCTCATTCCTGTTCTCCCATAAAATCACAGCAGGCAGTCTTCCATGACTATGGCAAAGAATAGGTCTTGGTTTTTCATAGAAATTCTGTCTCTTCTGTTAACAGGCTTGGAGCTCTAGTTTGCAGTTGTAGGTTTGTGGCTGGGACTTCTCCACTTCAGCATGAGCCACGGCCTGCAATTGATCACCTTTACACGGGCCCAAGAGGAATCAGATCTCTGGAGAGATGGACAGGTACAGACAAAAAGCTTCAAAAGTTCACATTTTGCAGGCCAGGAGGAAGGAGATCAAGCTGGTGAGGCAGCTCGCAGCTTCTATGAAAGCGTGTTGCTCTCTAGTGACTCTGGGCATTCCTCACGGGGAAAGAGGAAGACTCCCCGGATACGGGTCCAACCGTCACAGGTAGTTTCCCCTGCCCAGGCTTATCCGGGACAGACAGACAGCCGCAAAGGAAACCAGCTCTTGAAAGCTGCCCAAAATGGTGACTTAAAATCTCTGAAGACTTTGGTGGAGAAAGAAGGTTGTGATGTGAACTATAGAGATGAATATTATTGGACTGCCATTATGTGTGCAGCGTATGCCGGACAGAGGGAAGCCGTGAGGTATCTCCTGAGCTGCGGTGCTGCCTGGGTGGGGGTTTGTGAGACTCAAGGCCGGGACGCAGAGGATTTGGCTGAGGAGGCAGGACACCAGGAGGTTGTGGACATCCTGCGGGAAAGTGAGAGACCTTGTGTGAAGGAAGAATCCTCCAGGTGAGTACTACCTTGCATTGTTCTCCAGATCTAGGATAAGTACATAAGAGCGGTCCTGTTGGATTGGGTCACAGCCTGTCTAGTCCCACATCCTGTCTCACAAAGTAGGCGACCAATTGTGAAGACAAAACCTTCACCTTCTCTCAGATCCCTGCAAATGGCCTTGTGAGACCTGCTTTTCTCTCCAACCTGGAGGCAAGCATCCAGGCACCCATCCTTCTGTGACCTTAGTCTGAGAAGTAGCCGTATTGGGGGCCCCAGGCAACACTGTGGTTTATGAACTTTTTTTAGATATTGGATTGAAAGAAAACTTGAAAAGTGAGTTGGTGAGACTGGTTCCTAGGAATATTAGCTCATGCAGTTTGGGGATTGGAGTCAAATCTCATTTTTCCTTCAAGAGCAACCTAGACATAGGCTTTCTTCTCAGCTGAGCATCTTTATCCATAGAGGGTACCTAAAGCTAGAGCTTGGTTAGCTCCATCTCCCTTTCTTCACTCTAGTTTTTCTTCTTGCTGATTTCTCTTTGTTTTACAGTTTACGGATGATGCCTGAGAAGAAATATTGTGCCGTGTGCCAGACACACTACAGCGAAGATACAGTGGCTCTCCACGAACGTTCCACCGCCCACCTTTTCAATCGGCGGGACCCCCTTCCACCCACACGTTACCACATTCCTGAGAACAATGTGGGCTACCAGCTGATGGTCAAAGGCGGCTGGGACCAGGAAGCTGGCTTGGGTCCTGAGGGCACCGGGCGCAGGTTTCCCATCCAGACTGTCCTCAAGCGAGATCAGAAGGGCCTAGGCTTCTGTAATAAACTCAAGCCAAAGGTGACTCACTTTGATGCCAATGACTCAAGGGCTGTGGCACAGCCTGTTGGCCAGCACCCCAGGAAAGAGCGGGCAGCGACGGTAGGGAGGCGAGAGGCCCGGCGCCGCGAGGCCAAGGCCAAGGCTTGGGAGCGCAACCTCCGTACTTACATGAACATTGACCTTTGACCTTTGAACTCTTGGTTGAAGAAAGAAGTTGTGTACAGAGCTGGACAAGGGGATTTCCGGGGACCTTGGTAACAGAAGAACTACATTGAAAGGGTGAGAGGAGGGAAAGAGAAGAAGCAGGAAGTGTTCTCAATTAAAGATCTGGAACTGGATCCATTCTTGTGGCCTTTGAAATAATTGTGTGTGAACTGCTTTAAAATGAATACCAAAGTAGCCTAGCAAAATAAGAGGGATTGCTAGGGAGCTTCTTTTTCTTCTGCCTTCATGTATCTGTTTTAGATTATATGTTATCTGTTTCACATATAGCGTTTGCCAACATGGAGCCTTTCAACTCTTTTAGACTGTAGCTCCTGTCAGTTCCACCTGAATCAAGGCGGAGTCAGATGTGGCTGGCCAATAAGAGCAAAGCAGGCTAGAGAGAGAAGCTAAACCAGCCACACACCAAGTGCCCAAAATCCAGAGGATCCACCCCACTAACATACCAGAGTGCCAGTGGTTGTTGTTCCAAAGTCCTCTGTCAAACTCCCGTTACTTTTCCTCGGTCTCAGGAAAGCAGCTTTCTTCCACTTTACACACTCAAAGTAACCTTGCATCTCCCAGTTGAAGAATGTGGTTAGTCTCCCATCTGAGCAATACGGCTAATTCCCTTAGCCCCTTTGAGGTACCAACAGCTCCAAGCCCCTCCTCTCTCAAACCATGTGCTTAGGCTAGCTTAGGAAAAGATATTCCTCTAGAAACTAAAAAAACTGCACACCAAGTGAGTAACACCCTCTCCAAAACCCAGGTGATCCATTCTACAAGCCTACCAGAGCACCAGCAGTCATTCCTTCAAATTCCTCAGCCAAACTCCTGCTGCCTTTCCATGCTTTCAGGAGAGCAGGCTTCTTCCTCTTGAGTAGACTCTCAAACTCATGATGCATGCTGGGAAGCTAACTAATCTGAAGCTCTGGCCTCTTTGAAAAAAGCATGATATAAATGTAATGTTTGATTTGTAAATCTACTTGAAAAACTCAGGTTTGTCATGGGGTGTCTTACATGCTTGGCAAACTTTTGGCAATGCACACAGATGTACAAGCGTAAATGCCTTCCTGTTGCTTTTTCAGTGACTTCTGGGCTGCTGTTCACACCTCTATTGGTTAGGGAGCCGGACTCTTATCTGGGAATACCGGGCTTGATTCTACACTCCTCCATGAAGCCAGCTGGGTGACCTTGGGCTAATCACAGCTCTCTTCTGAGCTCTCACAGGCCCACCCACCTCACAGGGTGTCTATTGTGGGGAGAAGAATGGAAAGCTGTGTCAGCTGCTTTGAGCCCCCTTAAATGGGTGAGAAAAGCAGGGTAGAAA
>MTQE01002541.1:237534-249219 GCA_014337955.1 Aspidoscelis marmoratus | reverse complement strand
CAGCTGCTTTGAGCCCCCTTAAATGGGTGAGAAAAGCAGGGTAGAAAAGTGAACTCTTCTTCTCTTTGGTCAAAGGAAAGAAGGAAGTAATGTGGATTTTGCTGCATCCCAATAAATGTGCATGGTTCTATCTTCCCACCCTTAGCTTTGTCCTGGGGGAAGTTCACACTTCCTGTCCTATTCAGAACACAGGAATGATGAACTTCCCCTGGTGTATATTAGGGATAAATGAAGGGATAAATAAATGGATTCCCATTTTAAGGTTGCTTTTGGTGGCCTCCCTCTTTACTACCATTTACACCTCCCATACTTTTTTTTTTTTGCATGACCCTTTCCTCTTTTGTCTGATCGAATAAAAACTTCCCCTCATCACCGTTTTTCACTGAAACAAATTTGCACTTGCATTACTGTCCATTTCAACTTTTAGTTTGTGGTTCCATTTTACTACTAAGTGCTAAACCCAGTTGTGAAATGTAGGTGCCCTTTTACCTTCAGATCCTGCTATGTTTTGGGTGAGATGAGTTTCTCAGCTGAGCTTTGTATTAAAAATTTAGTTCTTTTCCTCATGGTTTTGAGCTTCCAAGGCCCCATCCAGACCCGGGGGGCGGGGGGGGGAGGGGGAAATATAGTGTCATTACAGCATCTACTACAAAGTGAGGTTCCCTTGGGTATCATAGGCAATCCCACCACAGCCCCCTCAAAAAAGAACTGGTTGCAGGTTTTTCAGCAATAGTGCAGTTTAGGCCACCTACTTACCATCTGGATGGAGCTGCCACAACTGTTCTGTCCACGTCGCATGCACGGAGGCCGAAGCAGACGCCCAAGTGTGTGGAGATGGGCCAGACAACATGCATGATGTAAAACATTCAAAGACACCAGGGAAGCAATACTTGCTTTACCACTTCCTAGTGTGATCTCCAGCCACGCTATTACTGTCCTAACCAAACTCCCAAAGAAGATTGGGCATTTGGCAAATGAGGTTAAGATGCCATTGAAAAAGGAAAAGGCCATTAAAGGTGTTTCTCCACTCACCATTATTAATCTGGGTCTTAGAAGATCCGGATCTTTGCAAGGACCCAGTGATCCTCCACTGGCAGTCTAGTAGCCGAGGCCAATGGGTGCTCGCAGCGTGAACACCCTAAGTGGAAGGCGTGCTTGTGGTGCTACACGATTGGCTGGTGTGGACGTCACTCAAGGCCCACTTCTATGGACAGTTGGCGTGGTGGGAAAGGTCAAGTTTCGTAGCAGGTTAGGTAGCGGCTATGGAGTCCAGCACGCACTCCATAATCAAACTGTGTAGTTCATCTACGATGATGCTGTTGGACACAGGGCTGACCATTTAGTGGCTACGCAGGTAGATCCATCTATGTAGACAGCTACAGCACAACTACGCAGCCTGTGCTCGACTTTGTAGACAGCTACAAAGGACACGCATGGCTACGTAGGTGTGAGTGGCAAGGCGCCGTGCTGTAAATGGTGGATGCTGAGCCTGCCTCTGGACCCCATTGCCCCAATCGCCGTGTGAGCAGTTGCCCTCGGATCTGGTCTTCAAGGCTGAAGACTGGATTGAAGACACCTTTAAATCTGGACAGGAAGTCCAGATTTAAGGGCCTGAGGACCCCATTCAATCCGGATTTCCCTTATGCTGGTGTGAACAGATAGAGTCTTAATGGGGTCTTGTGTGGGAACAGGGTCATATTGATAGTTACCGATCGGGTGCCTAAGGGGTTCTAAATGGGTGTTTCCTGCTAGTGGAACCCCCCCTAAAATAGGGAACTTTAACGCTTCTTCTTGTGTAGATTGGTGAAGTCAAGAGCAAGAGAGAAAATTCCTGGATATGCTAAAAGCTTAATCCTTGCAACAAATGGTTGCACAACGCTGTACCTGATTTTAAGTCTTGCTCAACATCTGGTACAGGATGTCCATACAGTTGATCCAACAGGGGACACTGACCACAGAACA
Source organism: Aspidoscelis marmoratus (assembly GCA_014337955.1). NCBI lineage: Eukaryota > Metazoa > Chordata > Lepidosauria > Squamata > Teiidae > Aspidoscelis > Aspidoscelis marmoratus. The sequence goes on along the minus strand of MTQE01002541.1, from coordinate 247,257 downwards.
CAAAGTTCTCAAAAAAATCTAACAGACATTCAGCTTTCGTAAAGGAAACTTCTTCCTGAAAACAACAGAACTAGTAAAAGGGAAATTGAAAGGGAAAGTTAGACTGAAGCTCGATTAAAATTTAGGTGTGAATGCAGCCAATTACAAGATTTGTTGGAAGTAACGATATCACACTGCTTACAGATAGAGGCAGCTGACCATTAGATAGATAGATAGATAGATAGATAGATAGATAGATAGATAGATAGATGATATCATTAATCGTACAGCTCTGTGAAGCTTTAGAGCATTTCACATAACTATCTCGCTAGCATCCGGTAACCATGTAAACAGGACAGTAAAGTGCATCTAAAACGGTGCAAAACCTGACAACTGATTCTCCTAGAGAGAGGGTTCGCTTCATTCTGATTCTGGTTCGATGTTTCCCACCCGGACCTACCAGCCAGAGCACTAACTAAGGGCATGCACAGTCGCGGAGTCGCCTGATGAAGCTGTTTCCGCCCTCACTTGGTGTTCGCTTTTTTCCCGTTCCCCATGAAAATTGAACTGTTCGACGCAGGCGGGGACGGTACACGGTCGTCGTGGGTCATTCGGCAGGGGAATAAATGGGGTTTTAAGAGGGTTGCTAAGGTAAGGAAGTTGGCGCAGGAGGCCGTGGATTTGAAGGCATGAATGAATGGAGAGGGCTGGTCTGACATAAACGGGCAGGGAAGTTTGAAAACATTATTTCTTGCCCCCAGCATGTTCTTTTCCTACGAACTTTGGTTGCAGAATCTTTAAAGGATTGTTATTTATTTATTTATTTATTTAATAAATTTATGCTAACCGTGGTGTAGAGAAGACTGAGCATAAATACTGGCCTGTTGGAATACTGTACACTGCTAGATTCCTGTTATACTTTTAAATAGAATCATAGCATTGGAAGAGACTCCCAGGGTCATCGAGTCCAACCCTCTGCTCAATGCAGGATTTCCTAAACCATCCCAGACATTGAAGACCTCCAGTGAAGGAGAACTCACTACCTCTTGTGGCAACGTATTCCAGTGGCTGATCCCCCTCACTGTCAATAAGTTTTTCCTAATATCTAATCTGCACTTGAAGTTTCATACTGTTGTTTCTAGTCCTCCCATCTTGTGCAAGTGAGAATAGGAACAATCCCTCTGCACTGTGACAGCCCTCCGGAGACTTGATCATGTCTCCTCTCAGTCTCCTCTTCTGCAGTAAACATTCCTAGATCTTTCAACCTTTCTTCGTAAGACATAGTTTCCAGACCACTAACCATTTTGGTAGCCCTCCTTTGGACTTGCTCGAGTTTGTCAATGTCTTTTTAAATTGGGGTGCCCAGAACTGGACACAGGACTCTAGATGAGGTATGACAAAGGTAGAGTAAAGAGGAATCATTACTTCTTGTGATCCTGACTCTGTTTTACAATATTGTTTCAGGTTGCTAGGGACTGCCATGAGGTTATTTATTTGTTTACTTGCATTTTAGACTTTTGAGCCTGCCTTTCTGCCAGTTTGTTCTAGTAGGGAGCTGGACTCTTATCTGGGAATACTGGGTTCGATTCCGCCCTCCCTCATGAAGCCAGCTGGGTGACCTTGGGCTAGTCACAGCTCTCTTCTGAGCTCTCGCAGCCCCACCCACCTCACAGGGTGTTCTGTTGTGGGAAGAAGAATAGAAAAGCTTAAATGGGTGAGAAAAGTGGGGTAGAAAAGCCAAGTCTTCTCCTCCTCCTCCTCCTCCTCCTCTGGTAGAACTATTTATTTATTTAGATTTATATCCTTCCTTATACTATAAAGAAGGGTGGATTGCAACAGATGAAATGGACTTTATAGTTAAAATCTGGGTAAGGAAAAGAGCTAATCCGTTAATTTAAATCATACATGATCTAGTTTCTTCAAAGCTCGTTCCAGTATTCACTTGTAAATTCCTAAGACTGTGAAGAAAAGAACCTTGCGTCACACAATAAAATAAAATATCAATTAGTAGTAATATTGTAACTAAGATAAAAAGGGGGAAAGTGTTTAACTAAATACTAAAGTTTAACAAGTTGAGCTCATACGGACCAGAACAGACAGTGGTTAGAGTGCTGGACTCCAATCTGGAGGTTTCCCAGTTCGATTCCGTACTCCTGCACAAAGCCAGCTGGGTGACCTTGGTTTAGTCACAGCCTCCTTCTGAGCTCTCACAGCTTGGGTTAGTCACAATCTCTTTCTGAGCTCTTACAGCCCCCTACCTCACAGGTGCCTTTTGTGAGGAGAAAAGAAGGTTTGTCAGCCGCTTCGAATCCCCTTAAATGGGTGAGAAAAGTGGGATAAAAAAGCCAACTCTTTTCTTCTTCCATTCAGAAGAGGTGAAAATGCAGCGTGCTGGGCTGCCCCAGCTTGGCTTCCTGTATGGTTGTAGAGCTCCATCAATATACACCGGGGAGACTCTCACACTAGAATAGGCTTTAGATAATGCAGATGCAGTGTGCAGGAGTAGGGATGGGCACAAATATTTGAATGCATTTGAAATTTGATTGAATTGTTGCAAAAAAAAAATTGTAATTCGAATTCAAATCGAATGTCCTTAAATTCAAATTTAAATATTCAATTTGAATTTTGAATTTTGGATCTATTCATTTGAATTATTCAGACATTTGTATGTGCATGGGTTCGTACACGATGCACACTTGAAATCCGCACCTTTCCCACATCCGTACGCATTTGTACAGATACGTACGGGATGAAAACGGGTTGCACACGGAATAACAACAGGATGCGTGCAGACGTGTTTGGATGCGGACGAATGTGTAAGGACCCGGGAAAGATGCGTATGGGCATCTACAAATGTTATCAACATTTGTAAGTGCAAATTCGAAGGAAAAATGCAAACAAATAGATTCGTTCGAATTTGCTTCATTTGAATCAAATTTGGTTAAATTCAAACTGTAAACATTGAAATCAAATCAAATTTTTGAGTATTCGATTCAAATCAAATCCCCAAAATTGCATTCATGCACACCCCTATGTCCCCAGAATTCCCCAGTAAGGTAATTGCAGATTCACCCATAGGGGGAGGGGAGAGGGAGAGGACTTCAGGTGGTGAGGAACTTCAGATCTTGTATTCTTCCCACCCCTCAGCCTAGCACATTCCAGCCTTTCTACCCAAGCTCCCGTTTCAATGGCATCAGGATACCAGCGTCGCTTTTGGTCCTACGTGGAGTCTGGCAATCACCGTAAACTACGTCGGCTCCTGCGCCGTCATCGGGAAGCGGTGGACCTGAGCGAGACCGCAGGCACCAGGCACCGGACAGCTTTGCACCAGTGCTGTGCCCGGAAAGACCACAAGACTGCTGCCGTCCTGCTGAAGTTTGGAGCAGACCCCTCGGTTTTGGATCGGCGCGGGGATACAGCTCTACATGTCGCTGCTCGGAAAGTTGCATGCAAGCAGGGCACTGGTAAGGCACAGATTTTTGCCTTGGTCAGTTCGCCCAGCATAAATTTGCTGCCATATTCTGTGAGGAGATTGTCTGATGTCCTGCATTGGTGGCAGCCAAGAATGAAATTCTAAGCTTTAGAAAGGACCTCTGAACGATCTATTCTTGTTATTTATTTATTTATTTATTACCTTTCCCCCAACCCCCAACCCCCCAAGGTAGAGTGAAATAATCTTTAAGAACATAAGAACGTAAGAGGAGCCCTGCAGGATTAGGCCACAGCCCATCTAGTCCAGCATCCTGCCCCACACAGTACAGTATGCTACTAATTGCTCATAGGCTTCTCAAGCAGAAGATAAGGACAAAACCTTCACCTGCCCTCAGATCCCTTCAAATGGCCTTGAGAGGAATCCTGCCTGTTTCTCCACTTTAGAGGAAGTATCTAGGCATCCATTCTAGTAGCCATTGATACACCTGTCACCCATGAATTTCTGTAGCCCTTTTCTAAAGCTATCTAGGCTGGTAGCTGGTGCCACCTCTTCTGTAATATATATATTTATTTTGGTTGTTATTTGTTTATCATGTAGACTAGAGTCATCTGAAATCACAGTATATAAGCCAAAGTAAATAAACTTGTTGTTCTTTAGCTGGTTTTTAATCTTTATTGTTTTGTTAGTTTTATTTGTAAATTATGTAGTCACCTGAAGTCACAGTATATATATATGTGTGTGTGTATTTATCTCCACTCATTAATCTCTTTTTGCTTTTGCATTCCACAGTGTATGAAGATCTCTTTGTACCCTTACGAAAGCGTTGGCCCTCAGCCATGAACATTAGGAACAGAGAGGGAAGGACGCCCGGGGATCTTTTGGCATCAGAGGAAGAGAAATGGGTATTGCTATAGCAGAAGAGGGAAACGTTGTTTGGCAGATTGGATTTCTGATTCCCCCCCCCCCCACACACACACACCATCAGTTGTGGTGCTCTGATACTTTCCTATTCCCCATAGGTCCCTCAGAAAGGACCGGCAGACGAAACCGAGGGTGAGGCAGAGAGGGAATGGCGTCAGAAACTTCTCGGTGAATGGGAAGATGAATTTCAGGAGAGCGGCTGGCAGTATGAAGGTGAACTTAGCTTTCGGTAGAGTCAGCGTTCTCATAGTGTAAGGTCGGATTCCCAGAGGAAGCTTCTGCCAGGGGAGGTGGTATGAATTCTTCACTAGTTTTCAAGCAGACGCATTATTAAGGATGTGGCAAATTCGCACTTCCTGCCCCATCCGGGGGACAGGGAACATGAACTTGGCTACATGTGTACTAGCGTCTGCACTAGTGAATACTAGTGCACGTGTTCTCTCTGCCCATGTGTCCACAGACTTACCTGCAGTGTGGACGCATGTCTGGGCATCGCCACCTTCTCTTCAGATGCCAGTGTGCATGTACCAGTGCCATCACTAGGACAATGACACGCTGCGCACACATCAACTGAACATGAGTCAACAGTGCGAGGCAGCTGCAAAAAAGGCAAACGCAATCCTAGGGTGTATTAGGAGAAGCATAGAGTCCAGATCATGTGAAGTTATTATCCCCCTCTACTCTACCTTGGTCAGACCTCATCTGGAGTACTGCGTCCAGTTCTGGTCACCCCAGTTTAAAAAAGACACTGACAAGCTGGAGCAGGTTCAAAGGAGAGCTACCAAGATGGTGAACGGTCTGCAAACCATGTCCTATGAGGAACGGCTTAAGGAACTAGGAATGTTTAGTCTATCAAAAAGAAGACTGAGAGGAGACATGATAGCTGTCTACAAATACCTCAAGGGTTGTCACAGGGCAGAGGGATCAGCCCTGTTCTCACTCTCTCAAGGAAGGACTAGAAACAATGGGGTGAAACTGCAGGGGAAAAGATTTAGTTTAGATGTTAGGAAAAAATTTCTAACAGTAAGAGTGATCAACCAGTGGAACAGGCTGCCACGGGAGGTGGTTGGTTCCCCTTCGATGGAGGTCTTCAAGCAGAGACTGGACGGCCATCTGTCTGAGATGGTTTAGGAGATCCTGCCTTGAGCAGGGGGTTGGACTCGATGACCCAGGAGGTCCCCTCCAACTCTACCATTCTATGATTCTATGATCCTGATGCCGGTACATCACATGATGCACCAGAGTGCTTGTGCGTTGTGTCACATGCCCTTCCTTGCACCATAGAGGTGTGGAGCCCCACTGGAGCAGGGAAAGGATGGCAAAGGTCGCGGTAAGTCTTCATATGGAGCATAGAATCATAGAGTTGGAAGTGACCTCTAGGGTCATCGAATTCAACCCTCTGCTCAATGCAGGATTTCCTAAACCATCCCAGACAGATGTAGGTCCAGTCTCTGTGTGATGACCTCCAGCGAAGACCTCCCGTGGGAACCTATTCCACTGACTGATCGTCCTCACTGTCAGGATGTTTTTCCTAATATCACTTTATCATGCTCCACATTTAATCAACCCACAGTGCACTCCTGCAAGGAAAGAACTGTATCTGAGTCTTAAACAACTCTTCAAAATGCAGATACTCTTGTGTGGGAGCACACTGCAGGTCAACTACAATTTGGGGAGAAGCATTTATACATATAAATCAACATGAAGTGAAAATTTCTGTCATGAGCTTGTTCTAATTCCTAGCAGCAGGCTCTCTTTGGGGTGGGGGTTTGCCCATACAGTAGTTCTGTTAGCTTCATAATCTCTGCTTCCCTGTAGGCAGCAGCAGCATTTGCGGAGAAGGTTTCTGGCCTGGTTTATCTTAAGGGCAGGGATAGTTTCCTAGCTTAATTTCTCTGTCCCAAGTGCCTGATAATAGTGGAGCTGTAAAGAACCAAGAAAGGAAATAATGTAAAAAGAAACTTGCCTATTTTATGCACCAGATCTATAGATTTTTCAGTTTGATGGGGTAAAGCAGAAGATTTCTCATGTGATCCAGTTTGGTATAGTGGTTAAGGAGCCAGACTCTTATCTGGGAATACCGGGTCTGATTCCGCACTCCTCCACAGAGCCATCTGGGTGACCTTGGGCTAGTCACAGCTCTCTTTCTGAGCTCTCACAGCCCCACCTACCTCACAGGATGTTCTGTTGTGGTAGGGAGAAAAACAAAAGGTTTATCACCCGCTTTGAGTCCCTTTTAAATGGGTGAGAAAAGTAGGGTAGAAAAGCCAACTCTTCTTCTTCATTTTAAGATGGGTTTTTTTTTGTTCATTGTTGCAAGCAGTGATCTGATGCAATGTCACGCCAAAGAGCTATTGCCAGGAATGCTCCAGTTTAAAATATTGCCACATTTTGGAGTCTTTCCATTTCGGCAGGCCTCATAGTGAATGGCGTGAAGTCTTCATAGAATCATAGAGTTGGAAGGGACCTCTATGGCCACTGAGTCCAACCCTCTGCTCTTTCTTTCTTTATATTCCACTTCCTTCCACTTTCTGTTCCCTAGAACCATTTGTCTACTTCCTGTCAACCCTGCCAGTAGGCAATGAGGCCACACAGAGACCCATACTTATGGGTGCCATTTTGTCATCCCCTTGAGGCCAAAAAATATCTTAAACCAGTTTTTCTTGCTCTTTATCACGGTTGTTTTGAGCAGGAGGAATAGATCCATGCTTCTGTAGCACCAATATAGCAGTACAGTGGTACCTCGACATACAAGTGCCCTGACATACAAGTGTTTTGAGATACAAGCCGCCGAGGGAGTGATATTTTGCTTTGAGATGAGAGCAAGATTTGAGATACGAGTATGTAAATACAGTACAGTACATAACAAAAACAACTGAGGTGGTGTTTTGGGAGCTGGAATGGATTAATGGGAAAATTGCTTTGAGATACGAGCGATTTGACATAAGAGCAAGGTTATGGAACGAATTAAACTCGTATGTCAAGGTACCACTGTACTTCCTTTTAGCACAATAATTTTCAAAATGGAGGCATTTCAGAAACTGACCAACATCAATATTTAGTCCTTGGGCAGCCTCTCGCTGTTGGCTTCTCTGCGTGGTTGGCTGCTCTTTGGTGAAAGAGGTGTTATATTTTTAAAAAGCTATTAATATTATTTTTAAAATATATTTCTGTGGCTGAATGTATACTGGAAAGTTTTCTGTGCTGGTTGCCGGAATCAATTTTTTAAAAATATATGTATATATACATATATGTGTTTGTGTGTGTATAATTTTATTAGATTATCGATAATCAAACCAACATAAATGTTAGCGTCTCGGCATTGCAACAAGGTAGAATTCCTGACACCAAGCCAGAAGGAAAGTGGATGAAAGTTACGCACTTGGAAATCCAGAGTGAGAAGTGGCATAATTCAGAAACTTGCTCCAAGTGGAATAGAACGATACGTCGTCAGTTCGGCCCTATATTCATCTTGTTTTAGGTTGACGCTGATGACTCAGACATCTCCCTACCTCCCTATGGCTTGGGGAAAAGAATGTTTTGTAAGATCTACTCTGGCAGCCAGTGCATCCCTTGAACGAAATTGGCTTGCAGATTTAACAAAGGGATTTTTTTTTGTCAGGGAAACACCAGAGCATATGATGATGCCAGCAGAGGGAGACTAAAACCAGTTTGGTCTAGTGGTTAATGAGCCGGACTCTTATCTGGGAATGCTGGGTTTGATTCCGCCCTCCCCCATGAAGCCAGCTGGGTGACCTTGGGCTAGTCACAGCCCTCTTCTGAGCTCTTACAGCCCCACCCACCTCACAGGGTGTCTGTTTTGGGGAGAAGAACAGAAAGCTTTGTTAGCTGCTTTGAGTCCCCTTAAATGGGTGAGAAAAGCGGGGTAGAAAAGCCAACTCTTCTTCTTCTAAAATGAAGAAAGGTGACAGTTATTTATTGGAGACTAGGATCATACGTTTCCCAAGAGGCTGAGCTATGAACCAGGAAGCTCTAGGTTCAGAAGTTACTCATGCCATAAATTATGAGGGTTGGACTGTAATGTAGCCAAGGGCAGAGCTGTTGCACTTTAGGCACAAATTTTCAGGTTTAACTCCCAGCTTCAAGGATCAAGTAACTGGGGAAATCCAATAATGGTGCCCAGTACTTGTTGGGAAAGGAAATAGTGTTCCTGTCAGAACAGGAATAGTGGGCCAGAAATCATAGAATCATAGAATCATAGAATGGTAGAGTTGGAGGGGACCTCCTGGGTCATCGAGTCCAACCCCCTGCTCAAGGCAGGATCTCCTAAACCATCTCAGACAGATGGCCGTCCAGTCTCTGCTTGGAGACCTCCATCGAAGGGGAACCAACCACCTCCCGTGGCAGCCTGTTCCAAGCTAACACCTGACAGATAAAACGTTTTTTCTTCCCTTTTCATAGCTGAGATAGGATTGGAACACTACAATAGTGAGGTTCCTAACTCTTAGGTATGCTGTGGAGAATGTAGGTAGTGACGTGCCTTTCTCCACATCTCTGATTATTATGCTGAATGGTGAAAGACTCAGGACAGACCACATTCACTTCTCAGGGATTTTTCACCTTTCAGATCTACTTCCCCACTTCATCCTGGCATTAGCCATGGGACCTACACTTTTCTGACATCATAATGGAGTCATGGTAATTTGTGGAGAGTTGGAATGGTTAAAGAACTGAGTTCACGTGTTTTCTGCAGTGAAGAAATTACCCACTGAATAAAACATTTTTTCTGGGTGCAGTCCATTCATAGTAATTTCTTAAGCATTGTCCATCAGAAGTAGCAATTATGGCGGTCTTGCATGTTTTGTGCTGGAACGCATTTAAAAAACAAATCAAGACACACATAACATAATATACACCATAGATGAAACATTTCTGCCGCAGCTCCTCTTTTTAAAAAATGGCATGAAATTAGGGACTATAAAAAGAATTTAGGGATGTACACAAATGCAATTTTCAGGATTCGATTCGAACAGAATATCTGAAGATTTGAATACATCGATTTGTAAGAATTTTAGATTCATAATTAAAAGATACGAATGTTGGCAACATTTGAACGTGTCTGTATGCATCCTGTTTTTATCCCGGATGCATCCCAGAGGCATCCCATTTTCATCCCGTACGTATCTGTGCAAATGCGTACGGATACGAATAAGATGCGTACAGATACGTTTGTAATACGTACGTATCTGTATACATACGAATGTCCAAATAATCTGTACAAATATTAAAAAGATTTAAAAATTCATTCCAAATGCTAAATTCGCATTTAGAGACATTCGATTCAAATTCAGATGTTTGAATTTGATCGCATTTCAAATGTTTCGAATATCTGTGCACATCCCTACTAGAAATCAAATACTGTATTTTCT
>MTQE01002541.1:219957-230220 GCA_014337955.1 Aspidoscelis marmoratus | reverse complement strand
ACCCCCCAAAGGGGTCCCGACCCCCAGGTTGAGAACCACTGTTCTAGGTTGTTTTGTGAACCTTGGGACATGTTAGAGTCATGAGGGGTAAAGCAAATGTCATGCATGAGCAAGGTCATTATAATTTTCATTATTATGGGATGTGTTTCTTGTTGAAAACTCATAAACTGTTTACAAAATATAAAAGGGAACACAAAAACAAGAACAAGAAACCACAGGGATGTGCAAAGCGCTATTTCAGAACACTCCAAAGGACTTGTTCGTTTTGTAAGATGGCTGGTTTTTGCATGGGTCAGCTTACAGTTAGCAGGTCCTAACAGCAGGATGGTGGTGGGTGCATTTACCTGCTGATCACCTATACTTCTGGAGCGTGTGGGGAGAGCATCTAGCGGAGTCTGTGTTTCCAGATATTTTAAAAACCTTGACACACCTATCATCATTTTGCTCCACCTCTGCAGGCACCAGAGAGTCTGTGGGTGTCAAGTAAGCGCTGAATTTTTCTCTTACGTGCCTGGTACATGCAGCCTTTTGAACAATGTCATGGAGCTATTTTGAGGGTTTTGAAAAAAACTTTTTGTATCCGAGAAAAAATTCAAGGTACAATAAAAATGGGAGGAGTCTCTAAGGGTGCGGTCAGACATACTTAGAGGGTCAACCTCTGGGTAAATTTGCGGCTCTAGGGCAGTGATGGTGAACCTTATGAGCTCGGTGTGTCAAAATTCGCAAGAAAACCTAGCTTAACTCAGGTGCTGTGTCACATCTAGAAATATCCATAATTTTGTGATATTTGTAGCTCTAGTAAAAAAGTTATATTTTTGAAATATGTATTTTATTAAAAGCAAACAATAATTCTTTACATTACTGACTTTTGTTGCTGAATTTCGTTTGCTAAATCTTCAATTGAAAGTTGGTATTTCGTACACTTCAAAAACAAGCAAGCACTACACACCCAGGTGCCAGGGTGACCATGCGTAGCACCCAGAAGGGCTTGGCGTGCCACCTGTGACACGCGTGTCATAGGTTGGCCATCACTGCTCTAGGGGAAGATGTAAAACACCTAAATCACCTTAACACGTCCCAAAGCTTCTATATGTGTTGCCGCCGCTGTGCCACTGCCTCTGTGCATAACTCTGGAAATGCACAAAGGTCAAGCACTGGTTTGTGAGAACAGAAGAGAATTGACCCTCATCCCATAGTGGGGAAGATGGTAAGCCAACGTGCTTCTAGCAGGTGGCTCTAACTGGGCAAGAGGTCCATGGGCAGGTGCCAGCTGAGAAGCACAGTGGGGTGCTGTCCCTTTTCGCTTGGCTGACCTAACTGTCCCCCTCCCTGCCTCTCCCCCCTCGTCTTCTTCTGCCCAGGAGCACAACAATGTCTGCCCAGGAGGGAGAGAATAGGAAGAAATCAGCTCCCAGGTATAACCCAATTCCTAGCACTCTCTCATCTGAAAATTTATTTATTTATTTATTTATTTACATGTTTATTTCACCCTATACCCAAAGGTCTCCGGGCAGGTAACACCATCTAAAATCAAACATCATTAAAACAACAACAGTATGTATTAAAACAGTAGCATCTGCAGGTGGGAAGGGAAAGTGTATCCCTATTTAACTGAAGGCCAGGGCAAAGAGGTGCGTCTTCACTGCCTTCTTAAACGTGTACAGTGAAGGAGATAGATGCAACTCAAGGGTGAGACTATTCTGTAGCCTAGGGGCCATCACTGAGAAGGCCCTCTCGCCGATGCCCACCCCTTTTGCTGCTAAGGTGGTGAGGCAAACTGGAGGGCCTCCCCTTCAGATCTTAAAGTGCAGTGGACAATGTCCACAGGGTTGGACATCGGCGGAGACGGCTGTCCCGCCTGATAAAGTACGGTCGCCGCCCAAACAGTCCCTTGCCCACTCGCATTTCACAAAATGAAATGGGGCTGAAACGGTCTCAGAACTGTGATAATCTGGATAGGGGATATTCCCTTTGTGGGTGAATTCCCATTACAAGCTTAAAACGGTTTCGAAACGGTTTCAATCCTTGCAGTCCCCACGTCTGGTTGGCTTAACACGCTTTCCACATGTTAAATCGCCCCAAAGCGTTGTAAATGTTAACACTCATTTCAACAGGTCTCACTCAGTTTTGTGCATTTGAAACGTTTTACATTTCTTGCTGTGGGAATGGTACAGTTTTAGTGGGATGAGAATGCATGTTTAGGGTTTCCCTCCCCCAATAGCTTGCTTCCAAAGATAGTGATTTGTAAAAATCCACCCCTTACAGCAGCCGCTACACTGTAGCAATCTACCCACTTCACACCTGATAACAAAGTTGCAAGTTTGCACAATTCTGAAAGTTCTGACCTTTAGAAAGGGAAAAGAAAGTAAAGCAGCTGCAGGTTCTGGGAGATGTGTGAATGTCTAAGGCGAAGGGGGCTTGAGTTGCCGCTGCTGCTGTGCGCCCTGGGCAATGGGGAGAGGAGAGGAAAGAATCGCTGGCTGCCCGGTGCCGTTTTTCCTCCATCCAGGCAAGCGGCAGCCACCCAGCCACCCAGCCAGGCTCTGTGAAGGGGTCCGTTACGGGTGGCGCGTTCACGCCAGGAGGAAGAGGGCAGGGCAGCCCCGAAAAGCGGCTTTTAGAAAGTAGCCACCTGAATCCCCCCTTGAGTCACGTACGCCATGTACGATCCTCAGAATCAGGACTGAACGCAATTAATTTGAAAGTAATGGGATCAGGCAAATTCGCGTTTGCATCTGGTTCTATTATTTCGGTTTAGGGAAACCGTATTAAGCTTGTAATGGGAATGCGGCCTTTGCAAGGCAAAGTCCAGAAGCAAAAAGGAAATGCCCTTTACATTGTGATTTCTCAGCAGTTGCTTGTTTCCCGCTAACTATGTGAACTGCCCGCTCTTAGGGTCAATTTGCACCTTATTGCTGAAAGACGTGTGACCAGCATGGGGTTTTCCAGCAATAACTTTTAGTGCTTTTTGGGATGGAGAAAGCAGGGCTATGGGGTGTGTGTGTGTGCCATAGTGATGCTATATTTCCCCTTCTCTGTACAGGCCTTAAATGCTGACGTACTGAGGATTCAACAGAGGCGGGAAAGGTAATATTCTTTGCCATCCTTATTGTCATATAGTGTGCAAACATCTAGGCCTGGAGGCGTTTCTGCACCTGACCCCACAGTTTGCAATTAGCCATCATCTGGGTAGATGCATTCCAGGAGGCATTTACAGCCTACAAACACACCCTGCCTGCCCAGAGGTTGACTAATTGCATCCTAGCTGTGGTGCACAAAGTTTCGCACCACAAGCGTGCTAACCCTTACCTAACGCGACCGAAACCTTGCCTAAAGCCTTCTTGTGGCGACCATCTGCACCGCTTCCAGTCCAAGGCGCCATCTCAGATGACCCCTGACACGACTGAGCACGCACACAGCATCATCGTCGCCGTGATGGCAATGCCAGGGCATGCGCAGTCACAGTTGTGCAGGGTGCCATGACCAAACTGGCGGCATTCTGTGGGGGATCTAATGTGCAACCAGACACAGGTAAGTCTCTGGTCGCTTTATGGCTCGGCTGTCGTCTACTAGCGTTCCTAAGCGCAAATGTTAGTATACGTCAGTCTCTAATGCACCTTTCCCCTCCAACGGACAGGAAAGCGAGTGCAGAAATGCCCCGGTTGTATCCTTCAGAAATTTTTCTTGTTGAACCTTTTGTTTCATACAAACAGCCCGTAGAAGACGAGATGGTTTTTTACCCCACTTTTCTCAAAGCGGCTGACAAACCTTCTGTTCTTCTCCCCACAGCCGACATCCTTTGAGGTAGGTGGGGCTGTGGGAGCTCAGGAACAGAGCTGTGACTAGCCCAAGGTCACCTAGCTGGCTGTGTGGAGGAGTGCAGAATCAAACCCGGTGACTACGAGATAAGAGTCTGCCACTCTAACCACAAGTTTGAAGAAGGCACTTGGGAGCAACCGTGACAAGCGCCTGAGTCATTTCCTCGTTCCAGAGAGTTGACTAGAGTATCAAGTGAAGAGCTAGAAATATCACCAGAACATTCCTGCATGGATTTTTGGAAACCACTGGAATCTGTTAATTCTTGGAGACTGGGGCAGGATGGACCCCACCCAGGACAGAGTTAAAGTCATAACCAAGGAGGGTGGATAAGTGGGAAGGAGTGTTACATTTAACATTTTTTTTAATGGATTATATACCTTATTTTTTTTACTCTTGCAACCCATCCTGGAACCTTTATAAATTCTTAAATAAACAAATAAACAAACAAGTAGTAACCCAAACATGACAACAGCAAAGAAGAAGGTTTTTTTTTCTCATTTTCAGGTCACCTTCAACCTGCACTAATTTTTAATTTGTTTTTGCATTCGAATTCAAGTTGAATTGAACGTCAAAACATTCAATTCAATTCAAACGTTTAGAATCCAAATGCAACAAAAACCAATTCGAATCCAATACATTCAAATCTATTTGAATATTAGGTTCGGATTTGAAGATACGAATGTCGACAACGTTCGTATGTGTTATACGTACCTGTATGCATTTCGTATGCATCCCGTTTTATCCCGTATGCATCCCATCTTTGTTCCGTATTATAAGCACAAATGTGTACAGATACGTATGATATTTGTACAGATACATGTAATATGTACGTATCTGTACACTCGAATGATTTGAACAAATGTTTTGAAACATTCAAAATTTGTTTGAATGTCTAAATTTGAACGTGAAGACATTCTGTTTGAATTTGAATGTTTAGAACATTCATGCACATCTCTACCCTGGATAGTGAAGAACAGGCAGAGTTTTCTCAGATGGTAGAATATCTGCTTTGTGGACAAAAAGTAGTAGGGATTAATGGCTCAATTTTCTGAGAGCCAGTTTAGCATAGTGGCTTAGAGCCTAAGAATTCCTGGGTTCAAATTTCCACTCTCCCATGGAAGTTCACTGGAATACCTTGGACCTTGGATCCTTCATGGAAGTCTTCAGAGCCTCATCAGTTTTCACATTACTGTGGATCTGTGAGGTCTGCTCATCGCTGCCTACATAGGATGGAGTGTAACCAAGATCCAGGGACCTCTTGATCTGAATCAGCGACTGTAACGGGAGAGCCTAACTATCTCCATTTTGGCCTTAGAGGGTTAACATCAGGAGTAAAAATCTTCTCAAGGGAAAAGCAAATTGTTTGTGTTAAGTTTTGGAGAAGAAAAGCATAATTGGCCTTGAAGCAGTACCGTCCACAACCAGTTGCACCTGGGAACTTATTCCCCAAATGGAAAGCACTAATTGGCCGCAGCGATGGGAAGGGGTTATTGACTCCCCTTCTAGAAAGACCTACATTTGTGGGCATTTTATTGGTTATTGTGTAACATGTGATGTATTCATGATTTAGGATATAGGGATGACTGTATTAGCATTATTCATTCTGATTCTAATGCTTATTATATTCTATTTTGGCTTTCCTCATATTGCCTTCATCCAATGCTGTTGTGGAACTTTGAAGTTGAGCCCCATGCGCTGCATGGAGAAATATTTTTACTTGCTTTAACTATTTTGATTCTGTCCCGTCCCCCCCCACTTTATGTATTTTCTCAAATTTTGCCTTTTTATTTTAATAAATCAAATTATCCTACTTTTTACTCTGGTTCACCGCGCAACTTGAACCCAGAAGGGATAATTTTGGTAGGGGAAGCCTTGCTCAGCCTAACCCTGCTGTCACAGTGACAGACCTTGATACTGATGGTCTAAAAGCATATCAGCATGACCTAGTCTGCAGTATGGAGGCATACATGTCTACATGTTCCTGTCTATGAGGCATCCATTTTGGCACCACAATGGTTCTGAGGAGGAGAACCTTTGTTCCTAGCCCTATGGAGCATTCAGAAGTTATCTCCAAACTTGTGTGAGCTTCGGGGATGCTGTGCAAGATGTTCTGAACCAGTGCTCTCATGCATATAGGACAGTTCCAGATTATGCCATGCTGTGTTCCACATTCACTGGCCAGGAACAAGGCAGTGCAGAAGGGTTGATGAAATAATCTGAGGTTGTTCACAGAGTCATTGTGGTTTCTATGAAGTCTTGATTCACACCAGATTTGGTCTTAGCATGAATGGTACACTCACCCAAGATTAATAGTTAAGGAAGCTCCAAGACCTCTTCCGAAATAATCTCCTTCAGTTTACATATAGGGAATATGTAGGATAGTGGGCTGTCTGGTACACCAACACGATCTCTAGTCTATCACATTGATGTAACATCAGCTTTAGGCTCTTTTTAGCTAAGCATTCTGGGATGAAGACCAAAGACGTTTTCGCACGGGGGAAAACGGAACGCGAAAAAGCCAGCTGTGGACACGTCATCCGCATTGGCCGCGCGCGCCTTGCGTTCCGACGTGTCCGCAGCTGGCTTTTCCGCGTTCGAAATGTAGAGCACTTCGAAGTGCTCTACACGCGTTCCAACGCGGACGAGCCGCCCGCAGCCGTTCGGGAGAAGAAGCGTTCGCGCTTCTTCTGTCTCCCGAACGGCTGCCGGCGCGCCTCCGACGCCGCGCGGCTTTGACAATCAGCTGTTTTTCAAACAGCTGATTGTCAATCTGCCTCGGCGGCTGTCTGCGCGCCCCTGGCCGGCGTTTGCCGGCTAAGCCAGCTTCGGGCGCTTTCCCCTTTCGCACACAGACGCTCCGGAACGCGTTTACACGCGTTCTGGCGCGTCTGTGTGTGAACGGGGAAAGCGCCCGAAGCTGGCTTAAGCTTTCCGCCTGAACGCGTTCCGTCTGGAACGCGATTCAGTGCGGAAATGCCTCATATCTGAAATAATCACAGCAATGTCCCTCCTTGTCCACTAGATGTACCATGATATTTAACTGAATATCCAGATCTATTTTTAAACTGCCCAATATCACAATTTCTGGATGGTTCACAAATAGCATGGACAACAAGACAACTAAAATACAATAAAGGCATAAACACATCTCCCTCAAAGACAGAATTAGATGCTAAAAGTTTGGGTAAAGAGAAATGTTTTTACTAATTGCCAGAAGCTTAACAATGCAGGGGCCTGGTATATGTCAGAGAAGAAGAGTTGGCTCTTCTACCCCGCTTTTCTCACCATTTAAGGGAACTCAAAGCAGCTGACCAAACTTTCTATTCTACTCCCCACAACAGACACCCTGTGACGTAGGTGGGGCTCTGAGAGCTCGGAAGAGACCTGTGACTAGCCCAAGGTCACCCAACTGGCTTCATGGAAGAGTGCGGAATCAAACCCCCGTATTCCCAGATAAGAGTTCAACTCCTTCACCACTAGACCAAACTGGCTCACTAGGCCAAAGTAGCTCACCAGGGAAGGATGTTTCATTTGACACCCTCATCCCTTCTCGGTGTTTGTTCGGCTGCTGCTTGTCTCTCTCCCAGAACACCGAGAAGGGATGAGGGTGTCAAATGGCTCTGTCTCTCTGGCTACAAGCATGACACCCCCCTTCCCTGATCTCCCGATTAGCAAGAAGAAGCTGCTGTCAGGCGGAGGTGTGCCTGCTGTTTGTACTGGGAGAGAGGCAAGCAGCAGCCAACATTGCAAGGCAGGGACAGCTAGCACAGGTGAAACCCCTCCTGCCAATTTCCACCTCCACTAACCCGGGAGTGTCCCCATGCCCCCAGGATAATATGTGCTTGCCTCCTAATTCACAGCAAGAACAGTTAGAAAGGGGGAGTAGTTTGCCACGGATTTGAGCGATTTCTTTCGGATGTAGCCTGGATTAGAGGCTTTACATGCGGATGCTCCGAGGCGAACTTAGGTTCACCTCGCAGTATTTTGATCATGAGGACGAGCCCTAACATATAGGCCTCCAGTTATTTAATGTCCATAGGCTGGAGTCTTCCCATCCCTTTGCTAACACCATTTGGGCAGCTTTCATTGACTGTTTCATAAGATATTTGTCATTTTCAGTGCCATTAGACATATTTATTTGTTACGTGATACACATTTCTTTATACCACCCAGTCAAAGGGAAATGGAGGATCTTCCTTCAGCTCCACCCCTGCAGTCTATTATTTTGGCAGTTTTGCCCCAGTAGAAGCTGCTCACCCTCCTGCTCTCTATGAATCCAGAACCAAGATAATTTTTTTTAGAACAGTGGTGGCTAATTCTAGATGAAATTATATCATAGTTCCTGCCATTTCCTGCCAGCAACTAAGACGGTATTAATAAATTTAAAAAGGAAGAAATGAGAATGATAAAAATTTACATTTGTTTCTGTGACTATGAAGGAAACGAAACTATGAACAGATTTCAAAACTTCTGTTTTGGAAGTCTAGCTCCTGAGCAAGTCTTTGGCGGTTCTGGGAAGGTACTTCCTATGTTCTTGATCTTGGTTCAGCCTGTGGGAAAATCTGGCACTGTTCTTTTTGTTCAGATCTGAGTCTGGTTGATTTCTGTGGTATGACTTCCCCTACCATGTGTGAGGGTTTTATGGGTGAACATGTGTGGGGCTGAGTTCTGAGATGAGAACAAACAGTGCTCAAATCCTGGCCACTGTGAGATTTCATAATTGTTTGCTCAATGTTCTCCTCTCTAAATCTCAGTCACACAATCATGGGACATCCACAAGGGTTCTTGACCTAAGTTAGACCTGGGTTCTTGACGACCTGCAGAATTTAGGGTTTAACAAATATCACAAAGCTAGAGACAGACACATTGGATCTAGGAGTGAGCCAATCATTGACTAAGTCCAGGGCCTGTTTGGAGCAGCTGTTCCCAGGAAGTCTGACCTGGAGGTTGCTCCAGTTCCTCTGATCCTTTGTGGCTGTGGGCAAGTAAAAACCTGGGGCCTTTCTGCATTTGGCCCCATAGTCTGCGTGCAATATGCCCCCAGGTGGAACATCTTCACTTGAAGGGGCTGATTCCATCTCAGAAACAGCCCCATCATGCTCTACACACTGACTTACCTTGACCAGAGATGGCCTTTGCCATTTCTGATAAAGACCATTTGCACCTCTATGGTGCTAGCCACTGATACACCTGTCATCCATGAATTTCTCTAACCTTTTCTTAAAGCTACCCAGGCTGGTTGCTGTCACCACTAGAGGTGTTCATGAATGCAATTTTTAGGATTTGTTTTTAATGTTTAAAGTTCAAATTTAACCAAATTCGATTCGAATTAAGCAAATTCAGATCTATTCATTTGAATTGTTCATTCGAATTTGCACTTACAAATGTCGACAACATTCATAGATGCCCGTACGCATCTTCCCCAGGTCTGTACACGTCCATATGCATCCCATAGTTATCCCGTATGCAACCCGTTTTCATCCTGTACAGATCCGTACAAATGCGTATGGATGCGGGAAAGATGTGGATCTTCAAGTGTGCATCATGTACGAACCGGCACGCATACAAATGTCCAAATAATTCAAACAAATAGATTTGAAATTCAAATTCAATTGGATCTTTAAGGACATTCAATTAGAATTCTAATGTCAAAATGCAGTTGATTTGATCAAATTTCGAATGCATCCGAATATTCGTGCACATCCATAGTCCACCACCTCTTCTGGTAATAAATTCCATGGACCGATGACCCACCGGGGGGAAAAAATACCCCATATCAGTCCTACCTTTCCTGCTCATCAGCTTCATAAAGTGGTTATATTCTGTAATCTGGGTGTGACAGAGACAATAATTTTTCTCTATCCAACTTTTCAACATTATTGCATGACTTTACTTAAATCAGGTCAGGCATGAGGCAGAAATTGCCCTAAGGTGAAGATGGCATACACTTTCATGCTGCGAACGCCAGCCACCATCCTTGAATTTAACTTCATTGGGATGGGATAGTAATACAATCCCCGAATTTAAGTGTGAACTGATCATTAGCCTCCATCTTACATCCTTCTACTTCAATAAGACACACCTCTTTGCCCTGGTCTTTGGACAACCCTTCCCACTTGCAGATGCTATTGTTTTAATAATGTTTCATTTTAAATGTTGTTACCTGCCTGGAGACGCCGGGTATAGGGCAGGATAAAAATGTAAACAATTAAACAAACATTCCCAAGCCTTATGTGACTTTACTCTCCCTACCCAGGAGAGTCTGCCTGTTGATGCTCTGCTGTCTATTTAAATCATTGTCTCTGTTATCGTATGCTATTATTGTTATTTAGATTGTACGCCAATGGCAGGTTTTACCCTTTTTACGTTTTACTCTTTGGTTATTTTATTTTGTACAGAGCTGAGTACATGTACAGCGCTTTAGAAATAAACTAATAATAATAA
>MTQE01002541.1:183105-199875 GCA_014337955.1 Aspidoscelis marmoratus | reverse complement strand
TGAAGGTGGGGGGACAACCAGGAGGGCCTCCCCTGCAGATCTTAATGCATCGGAGAGGGTGCTCCTTTAGATATTTGGGTAGATAAAATGTTCAGGAGAGAGATGAGGGGCAGATGGGTGGGTGAAGCCTTCTCTGAGGTCCCCCCCCCCTTTTTTTGCTTTGTCTGATCACAGCTTGATTTTGCTGCAAGACTTATCAATTCCACACTCACCTTTCCTTGGAAGCATTCTTAACAACGTTATATGTTGTATTAAGGTGTGTTTCATAGTATTTTATGGGTTTGGGGGTTTATTTTGCGTGTTTGGTATATCTGTCATCTTCCTCTCCTCATTCGCATAGCAATGTCAACCACGACTCTGTTATCCCTGTTAAAGAGCACGCGCCATAAGGGCATTTCCAGACTTTTTCAGTTTTTAGTGCAATAAAAGTACGAATTACTCATGTGTTGCACTGGCTTGCCTGGTCATGTTTCTGAAAAAGTTGTTTGCATTTTCTGTAGTTCCTTGTCACGGGAATTGTTGTGTCTTCCCAGCACTTTGTATGCTATGTTTTAAATGGGGAAATTCTTTTTTTGCTTCTTCCCCTAGGGGGGCTAATTGCTGGCTGAGAAGATACAGTAATGAATTAAACACCACGAGGGCCCTCGGGAATTGGAAACTGTTTGGATGGTGAAGTTTGATGACTAATTATTTTAATTGTTTTAATTTTTTTTTACAGTTTAATTGGTATGAATCATGCCAGTCACGGAATATTCACAAGCTAACTGTGAACACAATTGTAACTTTATCTAGCTTCCTTGTGGCAATGTCAAAGTGTAATCAAGGGCTCAGAAGGCAATTGCCCTACATGTCACTGCTAGGGGGAAACTCAGAGAATTATTAAATGACTACTGTGCCCTTTCCTCTTAGATGACTCTTCCTCCACCCTGTTTGCGCACAACGGCCTTGTGAGGAAGATTAGGCTGAGAGAGAGAGGAGGAAAAAAAAAAGCCTCATTTCAGGATGGTTTAGCAAACTTTGTGGCAGAATAAAGATCTGAATAATGTGTTTTCAAGTCTGATACATAGGCTGTGGTTACACTTAAGGCTTAATCCAGCTTCAGCCCACTCTCATGGTGAGGGAATACATCAGCAAAGTGACAAGCTGTTTTCTTTCAGTGTGAAATAACTCAGAAAATTCACCTTTGGGACAGATACTGTGGAAAGAAAATCACTGGTCACTTTGCCGATGTGTTCTCTCACTCTGAAAGCGGACTGAAGCTGGGTTAAACTTTACGTCTGACCACAGCCACTGTGTTAATCAGCTCTGTCCATCTCTAGTAATTTTACCTGGTTGTAAATGACCCCTTAGGATTAGCTGGGAAGCACCTAAAAAAAGCAGCATAGAGGGGGTAGTGTATGGATGCTAGTGCTCCCATACCATAAGCCTATTCGCACTTGGCTTTATTCTGGAATATATCCTGGAATAGGGACTTGCTGTCGATATGCTGGTACAGGCTTCAGCAGGCCCAAAGTGAGGTCTGCCAGAGTCTGTATTAGCATAAGGACCACAGACCCCTGTCCAGAGATATACTCCAGAAAAAGGCCAAGTGCGAATAGGCCGCATGTCTAATCCACATTTAAGGCCAGGGGTTGCATTTTGGAAGTACATTTTCTGGCTTTCAATTTGGATTAGGCATCACAACATGCAGATACTACCACTCCAAAGCTGCTTTTGAGCCACTTTTTTTTCTGTGTGTGGATGCAGCCTTTGATGCAGGACAGCGAGGGAGCGTATAAAGTGAGAAATGCAGAACCAGCTCTACCTTTTAATGCTTGGAATGTGTCAGATTTGCAAAACTAAAAGAACGTCTTCTACCATATCAACCTGCCTGTACCTTAAGCAATGCAAGGGAGGTCCTCCTGGTTATAGTACCACCTCCAGCAGTTACGGGGGTAGGGACCCAGGATACAGCCTTCTTGGTGGTAGCCCTCTCAGACTTACATTTTTTAGGAGATTAGCGAAGAGACATCTACTTACCCTGGCCTTTTGCTGAGGAAACAGCTTCCCATTCCCACTTTCAGGCAGTGATAGTATTTTTAGTGTAACCATTTTATAGTTTGCTTATGTTGTCTTAACCAAATGCAAATCAATCAATCAATCAATCAATCAATCAATCAATGGCTATTGGGAGTTGAACCTGACTCAAAGGCCCTTAAAAAGGAATGTCACTTGATTGAAGTGAATAACAGGAAGCTCCTTAAAGTGCAGCAAACCAAGAACCAGTACCAAGAAACTGTACTTCAGTGCTGGACAGATAGTTGGTGCAACAAGGTATTGCATGGACAGTTCTTGGAGAAGACTGAAGACAAGGTGGATAAGGAAAAGACCTGGTTGTGGCTGATCAATGGAACACCGAAGAAGGAAACAGAGGGCCTAATTTTCGCTGCACAAGAACAAGCCATCAGAACCAATGCCATCAAAGCTAGAATTGAAAAATCAGCAGAAGACCCAAAGTGCAGACTCTGTACAGAAGCTGATGAAACGATTGACCACATTGTGAGCGGCTGCAAAAGGATTGCACAGACAGACTACAAACAGTGGCACAAAGTAGTGGTGCAAATGATATACTGGAACTTATGCCAGAACTACCATCTGCCAGTGGCAAAGAACTGGTGGGACCATCAACCAGAAAAAGTGGTAGAAAACCCACAAGCCAAACTACTGTGGGACTTCCGACTGACCGAACACTGGAACATAACACACCAGACATCACAATCGTGGAGAAAGACAAAGTGTTTATTGTTGACATTGCTATTCCAGGCGACAGCAGAACGGATGAAAAACAGAAAAACTTACCAGATGTGAAGACCTGAAAATAGAACTGTAGCGACTCTGGCATAAACCAGCAAAGGTGGTCCCAGTGGTTCTTGGTACACTGGGGACAGTGCCAAAAGACCTTAGCGGGTACTTGAAAAGCATTGGCATGAGCAAAATATCCATCTGCCAGCTACAGAAAAAAAGCCACTTTGCTGGGATCTACTTGTATCATTCACCCATACATCACTCAGTCCTAGGCGCTTGGGAAGGGCCTGACCAGTGATTACAGTGACCCAAACCAGCATAAATACCTTGTTTTCTGTGTGTTACTGTTGCTTTATGCCAATAAGCCACTTTACTGGGATCTGCTCACATAATTCGCAGATACATCACGCAGTCCTAGGTGCTTGGAAAGTGCCCCACTAGCGATATAATACGAAATCCAGCATAGTGATCTTGTTTGCTGTGTGTAACTGCTGTTTACATTAACAACAACAACAACATAATAATAATAATAAAAAAAAACTAAAAGGTTTAAGATTGACTGTGGATTGCTTCTAAAGCTCTCTTCCTTTAATTAATATTAATTCCTCAAATCCTATTACTCTCCATTTCCTCTCTTTCACGGGGCTATAAGTCTAAATAAAGGGTCCCCAATTTGCTGAAAAAGACACTCAAGATTTTTCTCTAATCCGGCATGTCGATTTACTCGTTTCTTTCAGAATTGCCCCTATAACCATCATGGTTGTGTAACTATATTCTCCCAGGATGTCATGACTGTAAAATAAATTCATGCCCAAACATCCGTATGAGGCTCGACTTTCCCCCGCCCCCAACAAGGCCTTTTCATCGTTGTCCCCCTTGAGCGTTTTCGCAACCCCGAAAAGCTCCGGCGCGCCGCCGCCTCATTCCCTTTCCCCGAAGGCACCGCGGGCGCGCGCACCGCTTCACCTCGTTCACCTGGCAGCGAGGGCGCCCGCTCGCTCGCTCGTGATGAGTCAGCGCTGGGATTCCCTCGCGCGTCTTCGCTGACTCACGCTCGGAGGGAGGGCGAGGTATAAAGAGGTTCCCCGGCAGTCCGCACTCCAGAATGACGTCTCGCTCCGAGCGCTTGGGGGGAACTTACTCAGCAAGCCGATCTCCTCAACCCGCCGGATCAAAGGGCTGCGCGGTGGCTGGCTGTGCGGCGACGGCAGCAGCAGTAGTAGCGGTAGCAGCGAGGGACATGGGTAAACACAGGGGCCCCGTGATGCCTGTGGACCCTCTGAACAACGCCGGATTACTCTGCCAGGCGTGTGGGTTCCTCCTGATCAAGCCGCAGCAAGCCGAATGTGGGCACCGTTACTGCCGGAGCTGCGTAAATGCGCTTTTCAGGTAAGTCAAGGGCACACGAGACAGCTCCAAGTGTGTAGGCGTTGTACTCGGTGCGTCAGCTCTTATTATCCGCGATTCAATGAATTGGGTGTGTGTGTGTGAGAGATGGGAGTTGGAGTCCAGGAACTCGGCACGCTTGGTTTCTAGCTGCCCCCCACCCGTGTGCTTGGCAGAGGGATGTTGAGGGATGAAGCGGGACCTTCTTCGTGGTAGCGCCTCGACTGTAGAACTATTTTTTCCCAATCCCACGTGGCATATTGTGATCTGCCGCCGGAGTGGATACGTTTGAATTAGAATGTAATTTTGTAGCTGCAGCAGGGAAGGATTTTGAACCAGGTGTGATTGTTTTGTATTGTTCTAGATTTCGAGGTAGTTCAATCGGAGTTAGAAATACTTTTTTAAAAATAATAATGGTTGATACAGGCGTATAGCTATATAGGAGAACCTATGAATAGAAAGGCTTGTTCTGACTGGCTCCTGCAGACAGCAGGCTGCTTGTACCCAAGATAATTGATGTAAGGCCCTTTAGTAATGCCACAGCCTGCCCAATATCCCACCTTGTTAGTTTCCCTCCAGCTGAGATTTTCTTCTCCTTGTTGATGGGCATCACTGAATTGTGGCTGCCTCCTGGCTGACTGTATGGGCACCTCCCCAGACACCTCTCTGCAGTTTTCTTGGCAGGGATACAGCAGGGGTTTGTCATTGCTTACTGCTGAGCAGAGGCTGGGGATCAAACCGGTGACCTTCTGCTTTCCAAACTGTTGCTCTACCACTAACATATAGCCTCTCCATAATCAAGCACCTTCATGAGTAGCTCTATGCAGTTTTCTTGGCAGGAATACAGAAGGGGTTTGCCATTGCCTGTGTGTGTGTGTGTGTGTACTGGGATACAAACTGGACACAAACTTGACTAGAACTGGCGTTTCAGGGAAACACCCAGTGATTGGAAATATGCTAGGACTATAGAGTTTGAGGGAGACATTTTAAAAATTTAGAAATCCAAATGCTCTGTCCATGCCTAGGATCTCTCACCCGTAAGGCTTGTTTTTGTTCTCTTTTTTAAGAAACACACAGATAATTTTTTTTTTTACCATTGTAATATTTTAGTTAACCTTTCCCCCTTTTCTGGGGCTAAGCTTTCTATTTCTAGAAAGATCTCCTCTTGCCAGTTTGGTCAAGTGGTTAGAGAGCCAGACTCTTGTCTGGGAATACTGGGTTTGATTCCAGAATGAACCCCACCATAATGTGGACACACACCCACATAAGGATCCATGCTTTTTGGATGTAATCTCAAATGCAAATGAGCAATAAAAGAGCCAAGTTTTCCAAACTACTGCACACCTGCAGTCTTGTTTATGCACAAAACAACTGTATGAATGAAAAAATATATAGAAGAAGAGTTGGCTTTTCTCCCTGCTTTTCTCACCCATATAAGGGGACTCAAGGTGGCTGACAAACCTATTCTTCTCCCCAACAACAGACACACTGTGAGGTAGGTGGGGCTGTGAGAGCTCAAAAGATAGCTGTGACTAGCCCAAGGTCACCCAGCTGGGGAGGGTGGAATCTAATCCGGCATTTCCAAATAAGAGTCTGGGTTCCTAACCTCTAGACCAAACTGGATTAGAGGCAGGGTGAGGATATTAGCCTCCACATGCTATCCCTTTTAAGTCCCTTTTGATATACATAGATGCAGCTTTAGATGCACAAAATCCCATAAATGGTTCCCTGCCTGTTTTGATCCTATTTTTCCTATACATTTCATTCAAAATGAAGAACAATTAACTCAAGATCAACCAATGAGATTTGACTTTCATTTTCTAGTATAAACCTGGACTCTTAAGTAACTAATTCCATCCAAACTCAAACCAGAACTCCAATCTGACTTCTGATACCATTCTGAAGAATCATCAATCCTTCCGTCTTTTTCAGCCAACCAGCTTTTCCAGTAACCATATAGAAGTATTTTAGATCCTGAAGAAGGCCAGGAAAGCTTAATACACATCCCAGTGTTATCATGGTTCCTTGAATATGGCTTGATTAAAGGGCAGATAATTCCTTCTGAAAGTGTATTTTCTGGCCTTTAATGTGGAATAAGGCACTAGCATCTGGATGCTACCACAGCAACTTCTGAATCACACTTTTTTTTACTGTGTGCGTTAAAAGGCATAGAAAATAGGGATGTAATAGAACATATTTTATGTGCTTATTTGTATTTTATTTTATTTTGTACTATCAAAGCCTCAGGCAGAGGAGAAAAATCCCTAAAAAACCACAGTTAAAAATTTGGACCCATTTCTCCTAAAAAAAACTGTGAATATCAATAGTGATAACAGCAAATGTTGATAATATGCATGAAAAGAATTACCTGCTGAGCATACAGAAGGCTGAATGAATTGGCTGTGTATGGGCCCGTGCATGCAAGAGAGAGATAAATATTCACAGAATTTACATTTTTGTTCCCAAATTTTCATTGTATTCAACTTCCCTTCTTCTTCCTTCCCCCAGGAATAGAGATAAGGTGTCTTGCCATGCTTGTAAGAAACGGCTGAGCCTCAGTCAGGTGAGTTGGCTGTTTTTTCCAAAATATCACATTTCAGTCTGAGACCCTCAACACATGATCTATGCTGAACTGGGGGTTCATTTCTTCCCTGAGTCACAGTTAGGACAGTATCCTAAGAGAGATTCAAAAAGTGTTGGTGCTTTGCCTGGAAATGGAATTTCCCCATTCTCTATATTCCATCCATGTTGTGGCAATATGCCGCCATTTGATGCAATAGGAGTTGTGTGAATGAGGGCAGCATTAAACAAAAGTGGGAAAGACAGGGACACATTTGGGAAAATTCAAGAATAGTGTTCCTTTGTTGTTGGGGTTGACTTCTGGGGTCTCTACGGACCCATTTTTGCATCCATCTTGGCAAATATACATGAGGGAGTTGTATTTACCTTCTTCCACTGGGGACCAACCATGCTTTCCAGACAATTCTTCTCCCACTCAACTATTGCAGTTCCTGTCATTTGTTTGAAATATTTCTGACACAGCTTTCCTCAACATTGGCCATAAGCAGATGTCGGTTATTTATTCTTCTATGTTTGCATATTCCAGAATAAAGCTTCATTAGAGCACCCCCTGGTTCTAGGGTTGTGCAACAGAGAGAAGATTTTTTTTCTGCCCACCTTCTCCACACCATATATGATTTTATATACTTTTATTGGTTCCCCTTTTAAATGCCATCTTTTAAGGCTGAAGAGGCCCAGATATTGTAGGAAAGGTTTTGTAGGGAAGGTGTTGTATTCCAATTCAGTTTACTTCTGAAATCCAGCAGGTGGAGACCATAAGGCTGCTGTGAGAACAGTCTGTAAAACTAGCTGGTCAAGGGATCACTGTCCAGTGGGGATACTTCTTATGTTCTTTTATCGAGTAAAGTAGCTGTTAAGTGGACTTCAGAATAAATCTTACCAACTCTTTATTTCCATCCTCAGTTCTACAGTGACAAGATAGCAGAAAACGATGCTTTGGCTACACAAGTCGCCTGCCCAAATTTTGACTGCTCTTGGACTGGAACTCTGAAATCATACCAGGTATTTTAGTTTGTTTTGTTTTTCTTCATAGAATCATAGAGTTGGAAGGGACCTCTAGGGTCACTGAGTCCAGCCCCCTGCTCAATCCCAAGAATTCCCTAGCCATACCTACCATAACTAGCAGTCAAAGCACTGAACTCTGAAAACGGCCCTCAGAGCAGGCTCATCGCATTTGGCCGCTCTCTGTGGAGACCAGAGAAGGGTACCGACAATTTCGAGATAAATTACAGCTGGGAAGGAAAAAGCAGATGTCTTCAATGAACTGTCATGGTGTCAGCTGCTCAACTCATTCCCTCTGTGAGCCAGTTTGGTCTCATGGTTAGGGAGCTGGACTCTTATCTGGGAATACCGGGTTTGATTCCACCCTCCCCCATGAAGCCAGCTGGGTGACCTTGGGCTAGTCACAGCTCTCTTCTGAGATCTCACAGCCCCACCTACCTCACAGGGTGTTCTGTTGTGGGGAGAAGAATAGAAAAGCTTTGTCAGCCGCTTTGAGTCCCCTTCAATGGGTGAGAAAAGCGGGGTAGAAAGACAACTCTTCTTCTGCTGCTGCTGCTAATTCAGACTCCTGGCTTGCCAGTACTTTCCAGCACCCAAGCTGTTTCTGCACACCCCATGTGCCAGGGTGACCTTGACTTAGATCAAGTGATCCGGGTCACGATGGGCCAAGCATCCAGCGGCTGATTGCATCCACACTGCAAACAGCCCATCCTGGCTCAATCATGGAGACTGGGAACAAATATCTCCATCTGCCATAGTTGCTGGCTGGGATTGTCTCATGAATGCTGCATCCATTTGAAATTTTAGACATGCCATCAGAGGTTTAATTGGCAAATTAGGGTACTTTGAGACACAGACTCAAACTAATGGCTCTCCTGGGTCTACCTTGGGTGCTTGGTTTCCCCTAATAGTGGCCGCTTACCCCCATTATTATTTTTTTGCAAACACTCAGATGCTAGACAAGCATGTGAGAAATAGTGCTGGGTTAGTATCTGGTTATTTGCAAAAGAAGCAGAAACAGAAAGATGTGACAGAAGGAGGTAAGAGCCTAGGATTTCCTCCTGCATCTGGCAGCTGTGGTGTCAGACAGTGAAGGGATTTAAGAACACTCCCACAACTAACTTCTGCCATCTGGAGGCAACCTAAATGCCCCAATACCTAATGAGCTTCTAAACGCTTATTTTGTTGCAGGAGCACTTCTGCCCCCTTGTGGCGCAGCATGGAAATGCAAAGATGGATGCCCCTTTGGTTGTTAATCCAGATACTAATGAAATGAAAGAGACCTCCTGGAACGTCCATAGCACAGTTATGGTAAGTCTGAAAGTTGACTTCTGGTGTGGTGTCCTTGGGAAAAGACTATCTCTTGATACAGGCATTGTTGGAGTATTGGGTTTTTAAAGTAGTGTATAGTTCTTGTTTGACAATATTATTGCTCTTTATTTTATTGTATTGTTTACCACCTTGGGGCCATGACATATGATGGTAACAAGGCCTTGCGCTGGAACTACAGACAGTAAAAAACAAAAGGCAGCTTGAAAGTGGTTTAGATGGAAAGATATAAGGTGCCAGTGTTTCCATTCCTCCTCTAATCCACATAATATATACTTCCAAGCTTGTATATTATCTGACCTTCAGTGTGGGTTAGAGTTGGGATAGGAATACTGGGATAGAAGGTCTTCAAGCAGAGGCTGAACCTACATCTGTCTGGGATGGTTTGGGAAATCCTGCATTGAGCAGGGGGTTGGACTCTATGACCCTGGAGGTCCTTTCCAACTTTATGATTCTATGACTAGTATATGCATGCTGTGGCACTTAAGCTACTTTTGAATCAGTTTTCTAGTGTGTGTGGGTACAGCTTTTGAAGACATCTTTGTATAGCTTTGCTGACTAGCTTTACAGGGTTAGAAATTGTACAGATTAAGATGTTAATTTTCAGTTGTTCCTGCTGATTATTCTGAAGAAGAAAGTAGAAAGCTCTTTTTTAATGTGTTTCAATTTGGATCAAATTGGTGGATTCGAGAACAGGGAAACAAATAAGGCAGATTTTGTAAGTTAGTTTCAATACCTCTTGTGGATCTAGATTCACAGAGATTGAGCAAGATGTTCAGATGGGAATCCCCTCTTTAAACATTCATTCTGTCTTCTCCTCCCCAGGGTGGTCCTTCCTTGAATGTGGAAGCTGCCCAGATGCGTATGGAGGCCTTGGAATTGATGGTGGCATCTCTACACCGGCAGCTCAATAGCCAAGTAGCCACAGTGAAGTCCCTCCAGCGCTCTTGCTCACAGTACGAGAAGCTGTTGAAGACTTATCGGGAAAAAAATGAAACCTCCCCTGAACCCGTAAGCTCTGGGGTGCCACCATCATCAGAGCTGATCAGCACTGATGGTACATTGGTGTGGAAGGTGGAGAACTTCTCTAAGCTTTTGAAGGATGCCAAAGCAGGGAAGAGGCGTTCCATTTACTCTCCAATTTTTGCCACCCACGCTTTTGGGTACCATCTCTGTATCCGCCTGTACCCTGACGGGGATGGCATTGGTAAAGGTGGCCACCTTTCTCTCTTCGTCTCCTTGGCCAAAGGTCCCTATGATGACATCCTCCCCTGGCCCTTCCGTCACAAGGTCACCTTTATGCTTCTGGACCCCACCCGAAGAAAGTCGCCTTTGACTGAAACCTTTCTTCCTGATCCTTACAGCGTTTCCTTCCAGCAACCCCAAGAGAGACTCAATGTGGCCAGCGGTAGTCCTCTGTTTGCCAGTCATGTTGAGATTCCAAGCTACCTCAAAGACGACACATTGTACCTCAAAGTGATGGTGGTGGACTTAGCTGGGATGGACATTTGAGACTGGTTTCCTGCATGTTTCCTGCTCCTTCACGGCCGCTTTCCTCCATAGGACTTTTTCCAAAAGTCTTTGGTTCCTTTGTCAAATTCTCACCTATTTTAACACACAACTGACTAGACCCACTACAGTTCCATTTCAGTGTGGTTGCACAACTACCTCTCAGGAGATTTTGAAATCTTCTGCTTTCTAAATACATATATAAATATTTTAAATACAGTTTATTAGAAAATAGAAAATTTTTAATTTTATCTTGAAATTTTTTTTAACAGGAAGACAGAACAGTAATCTGGTGGATGGGAAATCATTTGGTTCAGGTGGAGATATCTTTCCGTTGATGTCTCCTTCCAAGCTGTGGTCTGTTTTCTTCTTGGGGTCCATATATACAAATTGTGTCTTGGGGGCTGCATACACAAATTGAGCTGCTCCTCCATGTATACCCACACAACTGAATGAGACATTTTGAATGTATGTTTCTGTGTATTGTTAAGAAGTTGCACAGCACCTTTTCAAGTATTAGGTGGCTTTGCTATAATTGGAAAGGATTCTAAGGCAGAAATCCTCACATTTTAAAAAATTCTACCTCATATTCTATTTATTAGTGACGATGTTATTTATTCTGCAATAATAGAACATAGGCATTATTGTGCAAATTAAAAATATTAAACATATGGTAATTGTCTGGTGCTGTTTTTAAAGGAGGGAGTGAACAGTACATAAGAGTCCTGCTGGATCAAGCTACAGCCCATCTAGTCCAGCATCCTGTCACACACAGTGGCCCACCAATTGCCCATGGGCATCTCAAGCAGACACAAGGACAAACCTTTCCCTGCTCTCAAATCCCAGCAAATGGCATTAGAAGCAAACTGCTTGCCCCTCCAGCCTGAAAGGTGTACTTAGGCATCCATTCTAGTAGCTATTTACACATGTCATCCATGAATTTGTCTAACCCTTCCTTAAAGCCATCTAGGCTGGTAGCTGTTACCACCTCTTCTGGCAGCAAATTCCATAGACTGATGACCCTCTGGGTGAAGAAATACTTCCCCTTGTCAGATCCAACTCTCCTACCCATCAGCTTCATAGCTTCAGGGGTTCCAGATGCTTTGCACAAACTGGAGCAGCTCCCAGCATGTGTGGCCATCCCCATCTTTGATAGCTATGGAGCAGGGCCAACAGTGCTCCTAGAATATCCCCAGACTCAGCTTTTGCCTCTGTTTTCATTGAAGGCTGTGTGGGGACAGTGCAGTGTGACTCCACAGTTGTGTTCTGCATTGCCTGACTGCTGTAGGAACAACCTGGTGTGCATGGCCATTGCTGTGTTGAGGTGGACGCTTCCAGAAATGGTCTTCTGCACTTCACTAAGTGCTCCACAGCTTTGGGATGGGGGTGGGGCTTGCAATGTGGACGCCAGTCTCCGTTTCTGATCTTAACATCCGTTTCCTTTTAAAAACTGGAACACAGCCAAGGAGAATTTTGTTCTCAGCAAAACCAGAACTTCCTAAAATACATCAAAAATTCCCCACTGGTTGCAATGCTGTGAAGAAGTGGATTGTGTACATTATGCAGCGTTTCCTGATTTTTCTCTTCATGGAATAAATGCAATTTTTTACACATTCAGATTCTGACTCTAAGCTGATCCCGAACCTCCAGACCCCAGCCTAGAAGAAGAGTTGGCTTTTCTACTCTTCTTTTCTCACCCTTAAAGGGACTCAAAGAGGCTGACAAACCTTCTGTTCTTCTCCCCACAACAGAACATCCTGTGAGGTAGGTGAGCCTGTGAGAGCTCAGAAGAGAGCTGTGACTAGCCCAAAGTCACCCAGCTGGCTTTGTGGAGGAGGGTGGAATCAAACCTGTTGACTAAGACATCAGTCTGGCACTCTAACCACAAAACCAAACTAGAAGCAGAAAGGGAACAGGAGTTCCTTGAATATCACCTTCACTTCTCCGGAAAGCAAATTTGGCTTGTTTTCCCATTCTATTTTATTTTGCCCTTCCTAGGCTAAAAGAAAATAAAACATACCACCACTCTGGCCATGGAAGAAGCAATGGAGAAAGGCCATGAATTTCAAAACATCAACTCTGTACAAGGCGCAGTGCTGAAAGTAAATCTAAATCTGTCACTGCCGAAGCAGAAGACATAAACACGTGAAAGTACTGCTAAGGGTCGTTCCGAAATCATAAATGCCTAAATGACTCCCAAGGTCTGTTTCTAAGTTTTCCCGTCAAAGTGTGTAGGGCAGATCTTGGATTCATATTGATGTCTATAATACAATGAACCCTTCCAGTACAGATTTTTATTACCTGGGCTTCAGAGCACCCAAAGGAAGGATTTATGATCTGCACCAGCAATGAAAGAAAACCATCAACAGTACCTGAAGGTCTTATCAGACAGCGAAAGTGAAAACTTCCACCTAATTTAGCAGAATGTCACAGCCAGGCGAGGCGGAGGAGGAAGAGAGGGCTTTTATTCTTTCTATCTTTATAAGCTATAAGGACACAGTCAGACATTATAGGGATAATCTGTATTGGGGGAGGGGGAATAAGGCCTGAGTATGTGCTCTGGTGGTTCCCTTATTTTAATTATAACACAGAATCAAAAGAACCTAAGAGCCTAAGAGGAGCCCTGCTGGATCAGGCCACAGCTCATCTAGTCCAGCATCCTGTCACACAGAGTGGGCCACCAATTGCCCGTGGGCATCTCAAGCACGTACGGATCTTTCCCGCATCCTTATGCATTCGTACGGATCCGTATGGGACGAAAACGAGTTGCATGTGGGATAAATACAGGATGCATACAGATGTGTATGGATGCCAAAGGATGCATACAGGTACATACGAATGTTGTCGACATTCATAAGTGCAAATTTGAACTGAAAAGTTAAATGAATATATTTGAATTTGCTTAATTCGAGTCGAATTTGGGTAAATTCAAATTTTAAAGATTTGAATCGAATTGAATTTTTGGATATTCAATTTAAATTGAGGTGGTGACAGCTACCAGTCTGGATGGCTTTAAGGTAGGGTTAGACAAATTTATGGATGACAGATGTATCAATGGCTACTAGAACGAATGCCTAGGTGCATCCTTCAGGCTGGGGGAGGGGGGAGGGACTGGGGTGCTTCAAAGGCCATCTGCTGGGACTCGAGAGCAGGAGAAGGTTTGTCCTTGTCTCTGCTTGGGATGCCCATGAGCATTTGGTGGGCCACTGTGTGCGACAGGATGCTGGACTAGATGGACTGTGGCCTGATCCAGCAAGGCTTCTCTTATGTTCTTATGTTAAATCAAATATATCCTGAAAATTGCATTTGTGCGTGCGCGCACTCTCTCTCTCTCTCTCTCTCTCCTGGGAGAACCATAACTTCTTCTATATGGATCTTTGTTGTCATGATAATGTCTCTGCTTTTTAGTATGCTGTCCAGGAGCAAATTCTCACTTCCTGTCCTGTCAGTGTGAACTCACGCATGCGTACACTAGCAAAGACTGCTAGTACACGCATTCCCTTCCCCGACATGCCCACAGATTTACCTGCAGTGCAGACATGTGTCCGGGTGCCACCGTCTTCTGTCTGGATGCTGGCACCGGTGCACGGGTGCTGGCGCTGGCACCAGGACTGACATGCTGTGCCAGTCACACGATGCACTAGTTGCACTTACGTGGTGCGTCACGTGCCACTTCTTGCACCATAGAGGGGCGGATGGGCCCCACAGGAGCTGGGAAAGGATGGCAAAGGTCACAGTAGGTCTACATGTGGAGCGCTTTACCATGCTCCACATGCAGTCGGCCTGCAGTGTGCTCCTGCATGGAAAGAACTGTTTCTGAGTCAGAAACGGCTCCTTGAAGTGCAGACGCTCCATCTGAGAGAGCACTGTGGGTTGACTACAGGGCCCAGAGTGGAAAGGCCCCACATTTATCTTTTACCTTGTATGGTTGTCTTCTGTTTTCTTGTACTGCTCATTTAAGGCCTCCTTAGGCATTTTCGCACTACATCCATTCCATTTGGAACGGGTGTAGGACGGGAAGCCTAAGACACTTCGGGACGCTTTCAGCATTCACACACAGGAGCGCAGGAACGCGTGTAAACGCATTCCGGCGCGCCTGTGTGCGAATGCTCAAAGCAGTCTGAAGTGCCTTAGCCGGCAAACGCCGGCAAGGGCCGGGGAGACGGCTGCCGAGGCTCCCGCAGCCGGCAAGGCAGGCAATCAGCTGATTGTCAGCCAGCGCCGGCGGGGGAGGCGAGCCCGCGGCTGTCAGGGAGAGAGAAACATGAGCGAATGCTTCTCTCCCCGAACGGCTGCGGGTGCTTCATCCGCGCCGGAACGGATATAGAGCACTTTAAAGTGCTCTACATCTCGAACGCGCGCAAGACAGCTCCGGACACGTCGGAGCGCAAGCCCCGCTGCGGCAATGCGTATGCCGCGTTCGAGGCTGTCTTGCACGCGTTCCAAAACCCCGTGTGCGAAAAAGCCTCTTGTCTCTCCTTGCTGTTCTCTATAAATCTGCATTCAGTTGCGTATATCATTCCCTTTTTCCCTTCCCTTTCCCTTTCCTTCTTCCCTCACTTATTTGCAAGGCCTCATCAGGCAGCTATTTTGCTTCCTCCTTCTGCTTTTTTCTTTGAGATGTTTTCGTTGCTGCCTCCTGTACCAGATTTAATCCCTTAAATCCATTCAAAACCTCCACTAGATGTTCAAAAGGGATATTATTTGGAGTTCCAGAGGATTCCATCAGTGTAAAAGCAGGGAGTGAATGCCAGAGTCGCACGGACATCTAAATATTTATGAAACTTATCCGAGCTTGGCAGCTTTATTGCGCTCCTTCCTTCTTTCTTAAAGTTGACTTGCAGGCATGTTTCCTTTCCAGCAGAGGGCGCAAGAACATAATCAGATTCAAAAACAACATTCCTACCATAGCGCTGCTTCCAATATTAGACATATATAGGTGAGGAGACTAGAGGGAGAAGTTGGCAAATAGTTAAATGCTCAATACTTTGCAAATAAAAAACCAACCCCCAAGACTATAAAAAATGATTTTCATCAACAGATATCCCCCAACTTGTCCTCAGATCTTTTTTATTTTCCCATTGAACCTTGGCCCTTTCAGGACTGACCTGTGAGGCAGATATGTGAGATACGTGAGCCATAATGAGGCTATATCCTCCCCTCCCACAGTCTGGATGGGGCCAGTTTGGTCTAATGGTTAGGGAGCAGGACCCTTAACTGGGAATAATGGGTTTGATTCCGCCCTCCCCCATGAAGCCAGCTGGGTGATCTTAAATGGGTGAGAAAACCAGGCTAGAAAAGCCAACTCTTCTTCTTCTTCTTCTTCTTCTTCTTCTTCTTCTTCTTCTTCTTCTTCTTCTTCTTCTTCTTCTTCTTCTTCTTCTTCTTCTTCTTCTTCTTCGTATTATCTATTTTCTGCTTCCATCTTCTGCTTCTTATCCTCGTCCTGAGGCCTTTTCGCACAGGCCTTTTTGGAACGCGTGGAAGACAGCTTCGGACGAGGCATTCGCATTGCCTGAGCGGGGCTTGCGCCGCCTTGCGTACAGAGCTGTCTTCCACACGTTCCAGATGCAGAGCACTTTAAAGTGCTCTGCATCCGTTCCAACGCGGACGGGCCGCCCTGGCACGTTCTGGGAGAGAAGCATTCGCTCACGCTTCTCTCCCTGACAGCCGTTGGCACGCCCCCAGGACCTGACTTGCCGGGCCGGCGATCGCGCCGGCGCGGCGAAGCCGGTAGACGGGACCCACCGAATTGGGGTTCCCCTTTCCCATCTGCCAGGGTCAGTGACCCTGGCAGATGGGACAGGGGAACCCCGATTCGGTGCGTCCCGTCTGTCGTCTCCGCCGGCCGCCGGGATGTGGCTCCTTCCCGGGTCCGGCAGCCCCTATGGGGCTGCCGAAGCTGAGGAGCCACCAGCATCGGCATCCTGTCACCCCTTTCTG
The DNA here is from genome assembly GCA_014337955.1 of Aspidoscelis marmoratus. NCBI lineage: Eukaryota > Metazoa > Chordata > Lepidosauria > Squamata > Teiidae > Aspidoscelis > Aspidoscelis marmoratus. The sequence goes on along the minus strand of MTQE01002541.1, from coordinate 183,342 downwards.
GGGTGGCAGGGGGCCGATCCCGGGCTGGCTGGGGCCGAGGAACCCCTTGGGCGGCCGGAACGCATCACTCCGGTCCCCCAGGGTCCCCCCTGCCCCCATCGTGGCCGTCTGCGGGGCGCGAGTGCCCCGCAGATCACCCGCCCACCTCCCCAGTCCCCAAAACCCCCACCCCCAACCACCGTCCGCGCCGGATCGGGCCGATCTTCGCGGTGAAGGTGCCTACAGCAGCGAGGCACC
>MTQE01002541.1:160933-174109 GCA_014337955.1 Aspidoscelis marmoratus | reverse complement strand
CGTAGTTGGGAGTAGGCACTCCTGGCCACGGCTTCCACCTGAGCTTCAATATCCACACGCAGTGGAATATGTGACATCAGGATGCAGCCAGAGTTTTGCTTATTTTGCTTCGCCAACTTACTGTATTGCTGTGACTGTTTAATGTCCCATTTTATAGGGTGTATGGATATATCTATGGATTTTACTAAGCTTGTGCAGTGGACTGGGACCACCTTCTCTGAGCCAACTTGACATTCTTTTCCCCAGCGCAAAGAAGGCTTTGTAAAAGCAGATATCATATTGTGCCAGTCTCCTATTTCCCTGGTTCTGCAGTTCAACTGGTTTGACCGGTCGAACTGCTGAGCTAGGGAGACAGATCAAGGAGCTGCTAAGAATGTGTTGGTTGCACAGCAATATGGATCAAGGAGCTGCTAGAAACACATCTTCTGCACAGGAGTAGAGAAGATCTGGATCAGAAGTTTGCTAAAGATTCACTAATCCGGTTTAGTGGCACACCAGATAAATGTGGTCTACATCCATGCTAGGACTCTTCAGAACATTTGCTGTTCTAAAGTCACTCAATGCAAATGCCTCTGCCTGTGGTTGATCTGGATTTAGCTAATCCGGATCTAGCCAATCCAGATCTAGCTAATCTGGATTAACCAAGAAAAGTGCAGAAAGGACTAAAATCTTGGTGCAACATGAGGGTAGGTTGCACTGGGGAACAAAACAGCAGAGGGGTTAGTTGTTATTGCTCATTTGTTAAATCTGCTTCCAGACAGCAGCCAGATATCCTGACAGCAAGTGATAACTGGCCCTGCAGCATTATTACTTGTTAGCTAGATGGCGCCGTGACTGGCGCCATCTTTGTATGTTTCAGTAACATGCACATCTGGGTATTTGGCTGGCACAGAATACCTGGAAGTGTGTGTTGCCAACCGCTGCACAAATCTGGCCATCTGTTTTGGCCTCCATGCCATGTGCAGGTGGACAGTGCAATGACGGTGGTGGTCTCCCAGAAGGTGATCAAACATGCTACTGAAGGGAAACCTGCCACCAGCACCAGGTTTCCCAGCAATAGTTTTTTGTTCTTTTTAGGGGGCATATATCAGACCTAGGGTGGGGTTCATCTACTGCGAATATGCTCGGGAAGAACTCTGCACACATAGACCCTTGTCTGGAGCTCCAGGTAGTGCAGATGCAGCATCTATGAGTGTCCATAGAATGCCCCTTGCTGCTGAGTGCGAATCAGCCCTGAGCGCCATTAAAGGTGCAGTGATGAAGCACTTTTTGGGTGGCTGACGCAGAAGTAGAAGGCAGAGAGGCCTCTAAGAAGAACCGGGTGGAATTCCAGGTTTCCTGTCTGAGGACGTCAGGAGAGGATGAAGCAAAGGAGCCACATGGCGTGATGACTGAGGTAAGGCACTGGCATGGCCTGTCTTCTGCAAGAACTTGTGGAATTCCCCATTGCAGACAGAGTGGGAGGAAACAGTATGACGAGATGGAGGCAGAAGAAGGTGGCATAGGTTTCTCCTTATTTAATGACACAGCAGAAACCACTTAGCATTATCCAGAACATTTCATTAGCCTCCTCGAAGTGCAGATGCTCTTCATCAGAAGTTCACTAAGGCCGCATCCCCATTACAACCTTATTTCTGTTTCAAAACGTTTTCAATCCTCGCAGACCGCACGTCAGTTTGGCTTAACACGCTTTCCGCGTGTTGAATCGCCCCAAAACATTGTAAATGTTAATCCTCATTTCAACAGGTCTCACTCCGGTTTGTGCGCTTGAAACGTTTTACATTTTTTACTGTGGGGACCGTACGGTGTTAAGGGATGAGAATCCGTGTTTAGGGTTTCCCTCCCCCAATAGCTTCTTCCAAAGATAGTGATTTCACTGAAAAAATCCACCCCTCAAAACAGCCACTATAAAAATCCACTCCTTAAAGCAGCCACTACACTGTAGCGATCTACCACTTCACACCTTATAACAATGTTGCAATTTTGTGCAATTCTAGCTCTTTGAAAGTTCTGACCTTTAGAAAGGGAAAAGAAAGTAAAGCAGCTGGAGGTTCTGATTTAAAGGCTGTGGCTGTGAAGGGGGCTTGAGTTGCTGCTGCTGCTGTGTGCCCTGGGCAATGGGGAGAGGAGGGGAAAGAATCATTGGCTGTCCGCTGCCGTTTTTCTTCCAGGCAAGCAGCAGCCACCCAGCTACCCAGCTAGGCTCCCTGAAGGGGTCCCTTATGGGTGGCGCGTTCATGCCAGGAGGAAAAGGGCAGGGCAGCCCCGAAAAGCAGCTTTTAAAAAGTAGCCACTTGAGTCCCCCCTTGAGTCACGTACGGCACGTACGATCCTCAGAATCTGGATCCAACACGATTAAGCTGAAAGTAATGGGAACAGGCAAATTCGTGTTTGCATCTGGTTCTATTATTTCAGTTCAGGGAAACTGCATTAAGCTTATAATGGGGATTCGCCCTAATTGTTCACTAGAGGCCGTAGTGCAAATAGGCCCCAGGTTGGAGAGAAAGGCAGGATGCCTCTAAAAGCCATTTGCAGGGACTCAAGAGCACGTAAAAGTTTTGCTTTTGTCTTCTGCTTGAGATGCCTGGAAAATACTGTGTGAAACTGGCTGCTGGACTAGATGTGCTGATTGAAGTACATAAAATCCTGCATGGCATAGAAAAGGTGGATAGAGAAAACTTCTCTCTATCACAAAACACTAGAACCAGAAGGCATTCTATGAAACTGATAGGTGGGAGAGTCAGATCCGACAAGGGGAAGTATTTCTTCACCCAGAGGGCCATCGGTCTATGGAATTTGGTGCCAGAAGTGGTGGTAACAGCTACCAGCCTAGATGGCTTTAAGAAAATATTAAACAAATTCATGGATGACACGTGTATCAATGGCTACTAGAATGGATGCCTAAATACTTCCTCCAGGCTAGGGAGACAGGAAAACTGCATGACAGACCAATATGTACTAGCAATGGCACTTGGGAACGCAAGTACACATTGCATTAAGCCCCACGCGGCCAGAGACTTAACTGTGTCTGGGACCGGGTCCAATTGCTGGCAGGTCGCTGCCATCGTGATAACGGAGCCTGCCACAACTGCGTGTGCACTGTCACTGTCGCTACCACAACATGATGCTCTCTGCATGCACAGTTGCATTAGGGGTAATCTGTGGTGCCAGCACGCTTGCATGGCACCACAGATGACCCAACACACCAGAAATGGTGTGAATGGTCCCAGGCTGGATGCAACAGGTAAGCTTTTAGGTAAGGATGGGGTGCGTGCGGTGCACAATAGGTTAACATCTGGTAAGGCAGGAGGCTTTTCTAGGTTGTAAACGCCTCCGGCAAGTGCAGATGCAGCAGCCCAGATGTTAAGCTATTATGCATTATGGGGCCAAGTGCAAATTGGCCTCAGGTGAAGATTTTGCCCTTGTATTCTTCTTGGGAAGCCCAGAAGCTGGACTAGATGGGCTGTGGCCTGATCCATCAGGACTCTTCTTGTGTTCTTATGTCTTACTCTGAATTATAACTCCGCTGATGTCTGCATCAGCATGTAGGTAGCAACTCCCTACACTGAGATTTCAATCCTTTGTGCACTTAATCTCAGTGGGGTGGCACCCCACTGATTCAGGTTCAGTTACGGTGGCCTACATTCCCGCCACGAGCGCTGCACCATCCCCGACTTACTTCTTGGCATTCACAGAAAGGCTGTCCAAATTGCCATAGCAACTAGATGGGCTGCACGCTGGGCTGTTGCTATGGCATCTGCAACGCGCATTTCCACAACAGCGCCACTGCGCCCCAACACAGTGCTTGTAGCAGGAAGTGCTCCTGGTCAAGAGGTGAAGCCGTTTTTAATGCGCCACTGCTATAGAGAATCAAGGTGCTCTCGGCCACTCGGGGACAGCGGCGCTACCACAGGGCGCAGACATAGCATCTGGGAGCTCCTCGGTCCATTCCCAACATGTAAGTGCAAACAGGCCCTTCAAATGGAATAAGGTCTAGTACAGAAATGCCCTTCAAATGTTCCGTGAAAGTTTGGAGTTTGCTTGGCTGCTACTGAAAGAACGAAAGACAGTTTTAACTTTCCTCCAAGTTTCCTCTTTAGGAATCAAGCAAGGGTGAAAAATGTGAAATGTGACACAAGTGGAGGTGGATAATATGTATCGTTAGTTTTTCTACCCCACTTTCCTCACCCATTTAAGGGGACTCAAAGTGGCTGACAAAACTTCTGTTCTTCTTCTCACAACTGGCAACCTGTGAGGTAGGTGGGACTGTGAGAGCTCAGAAGAGAGTTATGACTAGCCCAAGGAAACCCAGCTGGCTTTGTGGAGGAGTGTGGAAGAATAAGAAGAGTTGGCTTTTCTACCCTGCTTTTCTCACCCATTTAAGGGAACTCAAAGTGGCTGACAAAGCTTCTATTCTTCTCCCCACAACACGAGCTGTGACTAGCCCAAGGTCACCCAGCTGGCTTCATGGGGGAGGGCGGAATCGAACCTGGTATTCCCAGATAAGAGTCCGGCTCCCTAACCACTAGACCAAACTGGCTGATCCTTCTGGATATCGGTGCTCCAGCATCCGCACAGCAAATACATGATGCATTCCTTGCTATCCTTGCTTCCCACGAGAGTGCGGATGCGTTAGACCTCATTTGGATCCATCCCTATTTCAGACGGATCTTCCCAAGGACGGATTTCAGAAATCTGGATTTCCTTAATTCGGATTTCAAGCGGTAAGTGCGGAAACACCCCTAGTAACGATTGATACTGGAAACTCAAGCTCTCAAATTGTAGTAGCCCCCAGTGCCAGCAGAGGGGGATGTTTTGTTACAAAATCTCCTTTGCCACATCACTGCGGAATAATAATTCTGACTGACGCCAATGGTTCGTTTTTGGAAAATGAATTGCTCTAGATTCAAACCCTCAGTGAAGTTCGCACCTGCTGCCTTGGAAACATCCGTCTATCTCAGAATTTTTGGTTTCTAGTTGGCATTGTTTGTTGGCGAGAGGGAGTCACTTTTCAAGAGTTGCTATATGGATCTTGGGTTGGTACTAAAGCTCAAGTTGGTCAGAACATTTGCATCAAACCTAAGCTGCTACGTTTTCATGAGAAGAAAGAACTTCCCAATTGCTGAATAGGTTCCAGATCTGGTCCAACATAAAGAAGAGGCTTCAGCCTAAGATGAAAAATAGCCTTAAAGTGTGCATATTTGGTCTTAAGAAGTTAAGAGGAGCCCTGCTGTATCAGGAGATAGCCCCATCATCCTATCACACAGTGGCCCACCAATTGCTTCTGGGCTTCTCAAGCAGAAGACAAGGACAAAACCCTGACCTGCTCTCAGCTCCCTGCAAATGGTCTTGAGAGGCATCTTGCCTTTTTTCTCCTTCCAACAATAACAAAATATGGATAGGGGTAACTGGGCCACAGTGATCCATTCTCTGGCAATCTCCATGTTGAGCTGCCCTTGAAAACGTCCCAGAAGCTGGAACTGGTGACAAATATTCATGCAATTTGAAATTTGTATGAATTGGTACGAATTCCAACATCTGTGGGCGAATCAAAAGGGGCCTATATTGGTAGGCCCAAATTTGCCTGTGAATTAAATGGGTCTGGCCTTTGTCGAAGCTTCATAGCAGCTTTGATGAAGGCCGGGTCTGGCCACACCGGCCTCCTGTTGTCTCCCCAGCCTCGCAAAATTCCCAGGTGGCAGAGGTATGCACACACCTCCTGAAGGCCTACCTGGAGTAGTATATAATGGCTGCGTCAGCAATAGGTGAGGAGGGGGTTGAGGCAGAAATGCAGGTGTTCCCTCCATGCATGAACATTCATCAGAAGTTCGCTTGCAAAGCCAAAGCATCCCACATTCGCAAGAAGGGGGATTCAAACACAACCATATATTCCCCCACTGATTTGCATCAAATTGAATGGGGGGAATTTGGCTTCGTGCACACCCCTAGATGGGAGTCTCTGGCCAAACGCACATCACGCCAACCTGAAAGATCTGTACTGGTTCCAATTCCCTGCTGAGCTCAATTCAAGGTGTTGATGTTAACATTTAAAGCCCTAAATGGCTTGGGTTCTGGTTATCTGAAGGAGCACCTTTTCCCATATGGACATGTCCGGGTATTGAGATCTCAAGAAGGGAGCCTTCTTGTAGTTTCTCCTGTCTCGGAGGTGCAAGGAGCAGTGATACGCAAGATGGCCCGTTCTGTGGGGAAATTGGCAGTTTGCTTCCTGTTCCTGGGAAGCAGAGGGTGAACTTGGCCCAATGTGCACTAAACACCGGCACTGGCAGATGCTTAGTACATGTGAACCCTACCCCAGTGTGTCTGTATAGCTACCTGAAATGCGAACGGGTGTCTGGGCACTGCCGTTTCCCCTCACTGATGCCAATGCCCGGACGTGTGTGCTGTCACTGTCACCAGAGCAACTGTGACGCGCTGTGTCAGCGTGCTTGTGCACTGCTTCACATTACACACCAGTTGAGAGGCAAACAGGCCTACCCAGAGCCTTAGCAGCTCCAGTGACGCTCCAGATAAATGCACACACGGTGCCCTTAAATATGCACCATGCGTAGTCACTGTGAGGGGAGCTTCTGCATAGAAGGAGCCATTGGTGATTAAGGAATGGCTCCTTTATGTGTAAATGTTCCATCATGGAGCTCCCCCTGCGGTGATTGTGGGGCCAAGTGCAGAAAGGCCCTGTGATGCCCCCTGGACTCTGGAATAGTCTCCCACTGGAGGTTTGCCAGGTGCATATATAATATGGTTTTCAGTACCTGGTTAGAACATCCTTGTTTGCCCATGTCTTTGATGTTTAGATTTCTCTGGATGCAGTCCTGCCAGGGGGGATGGGAGGCAAGAAGAGGTATATTTGAAATATATTTTAAGAATGTTTTTATGCATTATTATTGTTTTTGTGACCTGCCCCGGGATCTTCTCGTGAGGGGTGGGATATGAATGAATGAATGAATGAATGAATGGATAACTAAACAAACAAACACAAATATACAAATATTCTTATTCCCCAGGCTTTTTGATTTTTGCTTCTATTTTTTCAGTCTTATTAATCTTTACAAGGGTTGCCTAGATGCCCTTGTGGAGCTGTTGGTGCTTATATAACAGTTTTATTGTTATATGCCTCTCCTTTGATATTTTCAATTGTTTGCTGTCCTTGAATATTTTTACTCTTAAGAAAGAAAGGCATTCAGATGAAGCAGACACTCTTCTCACCACTTTCAAGGGAAAAAAGTGACTCAGGCCCTTTCTGCACTTACTTGTTAACCCAGATCAAGGAGCTGCTAAGAACACATTGTCTGCACAAGAGTAGAATAGACCCAGATCAGAAGTGTGCTAAGGGCTCACTAAACTGGATTAGTTGTAGACCAGAGACCTATTGCACTTAGGCCGGTAGTGAAGAAGTAGCGAACATCTGCTGAAGTTGTTATAGCCTACAATAGGGATGTGCATGAATATTCGTAACATTCAAAATTTGGCCAAATTCAGACATTCAAACTCGAATCTAAAGTTATGATATTTGTATGCTAATGTTCGAATCAATACGAATGTTTCTGGACATTTGTATGAATAGTTTGGACCAGTGATGGCGAATCTTTTGAGCTCGGTGTGTCAAAATTCGCAAGAAAACCTATCTTAACTCGGGTGCTGTGTCACATCTATAAATATCCATAATTTTGTGATATTTGTAGCTCTAGTAAAACAGTTATATTTTTGATATATGTATTTTATTAAAAGCAAAAACAAATAATTCTTTACATTAGTGACTTTTGTTGCTAAATCTTCAATTGAAAGTTGGTATTTCATACACTTCAAGAACAAGCAAGCACTGCACCTCCAGGTGACAATGTGACCATGTGTGTCACTCAAAAGGGCTTGGCGTGTCACCTGTGACACACGTGTCATAGGTTGGCCATCACTGGTTTGGACATTCATTAAGCTGGGGTAACATATCAAATATGTATCTATTTGCATCAGATACGTGTCTGTTTGTATCAGATATGTATCGAATGTTTGAACAAATTTGTACAAATAAATTCGTATCGAATAGAATTTTGCTGAATAGAATACGGATTTTTGAACATTGAATTTGTTTTTAATCGAATGCCAAATTTTTGTGTGTGCGCATCCTTAGCCTATAAGTGTGCCTGCCCTCACCAGAAGTTCATTAAAAAGTTTACCTTAAGCGTCTAGCGATGCAACCATTTGCTCTGCCTCCGGTTCCCTGTGCTTGGTGGGCAGAGAACGCAGCATCCACGCAGGCCCGTGATCAATCGCTCACCCATGTCGTGATCAGAGCTCCCATCCATGGGAGTGGTGAGCGATCATAGAATCCTGACAGGGGTGTTTGATCACGCCATGGGTGAGCAATCACTCAAGCCCCTCTCGCAATGGTGTCTGATCAGTCCACAACCCATTTATGTATTCAGACATAAGAAAAAAGGAGTCTCAGGGTTCTCAGTGTGTGGCCTTGGTGTTCCTAGCCCTTCTCTAATCCACCTTTTCTAGCACAGGATGTTTGGGAGAGGGGGGAAGGGTAGAAAGGTGTGTGAACAATCCCACCTTGAGGCCTTAACAGCCTCAGAGATACCTCAGAGATTTTTTTTTTTTTTGGCTGTGTCTAATAACAGCCTTAGTGACTCAGCAATTTTTTTGGAAGCTTTGCTGCAATTTCACCAGGGGTTATTTAAGGGAGGCTGTCTTTGAAAACAGGCAGTGTCTGGTCCCGCAAAACAGGTTTTTCTAACTTATCATTGCGTCCTACACTCCATAATTACTGTGTTGTAGTTGGAAGTTATGACTGCGTTATATTGTATTTTGCACATACTGTTACTGCTTGGCTCTGGAGTTAGGACCAGTTCACACATACCTTGAGTGGGATACCATCCCACTGAAAGTAAGTCCAGGGACAGTTGCTGGCATTCACACTGCAAATGCTGGTGCCACCCCCAAATTACGGCTGCTCAAAGTGCAGATGGTCTGGAATCGCCAAGCACTTGTCCGTTGCCATGGTGATCATGATGACCCACCCTGCCTCACCTTCTTGCAGCTTTGCACCCAGGATTCTTTACTGCTTCGCAGTGTAGAAGGACTGGACACTCACGCATGCTCTCAGTTGCTCTGGGACACAGGTGGCAATGTGGCATCCAGATGGTGTGGCCTGGAGCATGCGAGAGCATTCCAGAACAGTAAGTGAAAAAGTCCCAAACTTCCCTGCATTGTCAACCTGCATCCGTGGCCCTGGGGCCCATTTTCACATTTGTCCCACAAGTAAAAAATGTTGCCTATTCCATACCAGCTTTGTTTAATGCAAGGACACAAACCTTGGAAGAGCTTTCACAAAATCTGAGGCAATTTGCACTTCGCCCCGCAGTACACAATTAGGTAACATCTGGTAGGGAGCATCTGCACTTGCAGGAGGCATTTCCAACCGATAAACGCCTCCTGCCTTACCAGATGTTACCCTATTGTCTACTAGTGGTGGTTCACGAAATCGTGTACCCCACGCATCCCAGCCCTAACCTTTCTCCTTCCTTACCTGTCATGTTCAGTGTTGTGACCATTCACATCATTTCCAGTGCTGGGGGGTCATCTGAAGGGTCACGCAAGGACACAGGTAGGTCTCTGGAGTGTGCAGGACTTAATCTGGGGCCTAATCGCACTTGATCCTATTTTGGACTATATCTCAGGACAGGCATCTGTTATCTGCATGCTAATACAGACTCTGGCAAGCCTCACCGGCGGCCTGCCGTGGTCTGCAGTAGCATGTGGACAGCAGCCTCCTGTTCCGGAATATATCCCAGCATAAAGCCAAGTGCGAAAATGCCTCTGGTGTGTACTAGTGTTCAAGTGAAGAAATGCCCTTACTCCCCACTTTTAGAATATTTAGGCCCCCCTGGTTCTCATCATCTTCCATTAGTTAAAATAATCTCATTTTTTCCCTCTTAACTTTTCAGCTAGCCAACGTTAATAATTTCCCTGTATTATTGTATTTTGTTTCTGTTGTTAATAATGCAGTGTTTGGATGGTAGTTCGCTTCCCTGTTATGTTGTTGATAATTTCAGTTGTTAATGATCTCAGTAAAATTTCTTACAAAACAAAACAAAAATGTCCCCTGTTCTTTCTTTCGGGCAAAACACCATATCTGTTTTAAAAGTTTAGGACTTGGGAAATGGCTGCCCAGTTTTATCATTTCTATAATGAGCAGCAGGAGTTTGTAGTGTTTTGTAGCAGGAATTTGTTTTGGTGTGGAAACTAGAAGGGCATGGATTGCATACTCAGTCCATCTATTTATAGGCTGTCACTGAACCAAATTCCCTATAGCCCACTCACGGGCCCAGAGTTTGAGAATCTGAGGGCCTATTCACACTTGGCTTCCAGGACCAGTTCCATGCACTTCAGGGGAGGCCTGTCTACATGCCACACTGCTGTTCCGGAGTGTTCTGGAGGATCCTGAAGCATCTAGAACAGTGGTTCTCAACCTTCCTAATGCCGCGACCCCTTAATACAGTTCTTCATGTTGGGGAGACCCCCAACCATGGGAGTGGGGCAGCTGGGAGCAGGGAAGGAGAGGCAGCAGGAGACTCGTCGCGACCCCTCTGAAAGGGTAGTTCGACCCCCAAAGGAGTCGTGACCCACAGGTTGAGAACCACTGATCTAGAAGCTCCCTCCAGCTGTCCTGATCTTCAATAGCTGTGGCCTTGTCCATGGTTTGACTGTGAGCCAGTTTGGTCTAGTGGTTAAGGAACAAGACTCTCATCTGGGGTTTTGATTCAGCTCTCCTCCATGAAGACGGATGGGTTGCCTTGGGCTAGTCACAGCTCTCTTCTGAGCTCTCACAGCCCCACCTACCTTACAGGGTGTTCTGTTATGAGGAGAAGAACAGAAAGCTTTGTCAGCTTTGAATCCCCTTAAATGGGTCAGAAAAGTAGGGTAGAAAAGCCAATTCTTCTTCTTCTTCTTCTGTTGCAGTATCCATATCCTCTTCCAGGTGCGAGCTCTGTGAGTGGGCGGTGTGGCTATGGTTGTGCAGGCCGAATGCCATGCCAACATCTGGGTGAACACTCTATGTTCCTGTTATGGATGTGCATGAATATTCACCTCCTTCAAAATTCGTTTGAATTTGTACATTCAAATTCAAATAGAATGTCGGCTGTTTTTGAAGACTTGACAAGCGAATGTGAAGCAAATGCTTTTGTGCATTCATTCAAAGCTTCCTTATATTTGTGAACTTGGGGAAGCAGCAAAATGACTGCCCAGTCACATCTGCTGTGGGCGCAGAGTGGATTCAAAGTGGATTCAGAGTGAATTTGGAGTGTTCAGAGTGGGTATGTAGGGGGTTTGTAGGTGCAATTGGCAGTGGTGATTTGAACATAATTTGAATAGCATTTGAAGAACATTCACAGCAAATTTGAATCCTATCACATTTGAAGGGGCTCCATTCATACGAATGTGAATTTCCTAGCATTCAATTTGAGCACAAAAAAACATTCATGCACATCTCTAGTTCCTGTGAGCCTGTTTGGTCTAGTGGTTAGGGAGCCAGACTCCTATCTGGGAATATCAGGTTTGATTTCGCCCTCCCCCATGAAGCCAGCTGGGTGACCTTGGGCTAGTCACAGCTGTCTTCTGACATCTCACAGCCCCACCTATCTCACAGGGTGTTCTGTTGTGGGGAGAAGAATAGAAAGCTTTGTCAGCTGTTCTGAGGCCCCTTAAATGAGCGAGAAAAGCGGGGTAGAAAAGCCAACTCTTCTTCTATAGCCGTTGCTATACCATCCTACTGACTTCAGTGTGACAAATACTCAGATGTACATGTTGCCACCACCCTATATTCACATCATGTTTCAGTCTCCGTACATGCATGGTGGCTCTGTCCAAAATATAGGTAAACACACTCTTATTGGAAAACCCACAACCACTTCTGGGTTTTCCAGCAATCATTTTTCACATGATTTAGAAGGGAAATAGCACGGCCATTATGGGGTTGGCACAGATACATGTGGTAAGCCCATCATAGGGGATTCATGAATGATAGCACATTAAACACTACTTAAAGCATCCTTATATTTTGTTATTGCCACATAACCTGGCCAACCTTAAGTATATTTACTTACCCTGTTTCCCCGAAAATAAGACCTACCTCGAAAATAAGCCCTAGCATGATTTTTCAGGATGCTCGAAATATAAGCCCTATATTCAATTCAATTCAATTCAAAAACCTTCATTGGCATAAAATAAGCCCTATATAAGTGTTATATAAAACACCCCCTGAAAATAAGCCCTGGCCTTGTGCATCTTTTGGAGCAAAAATTAATATAAGACCCTGTGTTATTTTTCGGGGAAACACGGTACTTAACTGCAGTCCGGGGAGCAAAACATCTTGAAACAGTTTTGATGGTTTCAGTTTTGGTTCCCAAATTAGGTCGAAAAGGGAACAGGGCTTGGAATGAAAAAAAGATGAAATGGGGAGTTGAACAGTTCTGCTTCCTATTGTTGAAACCAAATGTAAAAACCAAAAATTGCAGTATAGCTGTTGGGATTTTCTGGATTAGCAAACCTATAGTGGGCTAAGATATTACTTTTACAGCCAAATTTATTTCTCATTATCTACTTCTTTGAGAAATTCCCACTAGAAACCTCCAGAGCAACAGTCCTATATGTGTTTTGTCAGAGGATGTTTCCTCACTTGTGGGTGAAACGGTCAAATGAGGGCTCCAAGAGTCTCCATGGGGCAGAGTGTAGACCAGACTATGGTACCCAAAATGGCTCCCTGATTCAGAATACCGGTGGCACATCTCGTTGTGGCAGGCAATACCACTGCCTGCATGCTGTCCCTTTCAAGGATTTGTCTGATGTGGATGAAATGATCTAATGTGAAGCATGGTGTCCGGATAGACTGTTCCATACTGCAAACAACCTGACTGAGCTGGTGTACTGGGCCAGTGCGGACAAGGCCTGTGTGATCAGCAACCCTATCCACAGCAACCACAGCAACCTCTGCGCCAAGATGGGGGGATGTTGGAGAAACAGTGGCAACCACTGAAATAGAGCCAATGGGGCAGTGGGTGGGAAGAGAATGTTGATTGGTGCCCTGCCTTTGATTGCCTTGCTCTGAATGGTACTATGCCAAAAATACAAAGAAATATAATAATTACTAAAAGGGTA
>MTQE01002541.1:120320-148587 GCA_014337955.1 Aspidoscelis marmoratus | reverse complement strand
AATTTGAGCGACTTTATCCTCAAAGTGCTTTGCAAATTTGTCACAGCAGACAAATCATGGGCATCCAACCCCCTGCTCAATGCAGGATTTCCTAAACCGTCGTAGACAGACGTAGGTCCATCCTCTGCTTGAAGACCTCCAGCAAAGGAGAACTATTACCTCCCGTGGCAACCTATTTATTCCACTGACTGATCGCCTGCACTTTCAGGAAGTTTTTCCTAATATCTAATCTGTATTGACTCCCTTGAAGTTTCATACCATTGTTTCTAGTCTTGTGCAAGCAAGTGAGAATTGGGACAACCCCTTTGCACTGTGACAGCCCTTCAGATACTTGAAGACTGTGATCATGGGCCTATTCGCACTTGGCTTTATTCTGGAATATATCTTGGAATAGGCATCTGCTGTCCACATGCTAGTGCAGGCTATAGGAAGCCCCAGATGAGGCCTGTCAGAGTCTGCATTAGCATGTGGACAAGAACCCCCTGTCCTGAGATATATTCCAAAATACAGCCAAGTGTGAATAGGCCTCTCGTCTCCTCTCAGTCTTCTCTTCTGTAGGCTAACCATTCCTAGATCTTTCAACCTTTCCTTGTAGGATGTGGTTTCCAGATACCATTAACCATTTTGTTAACCTCCTTTGGACTTGCTCTAGTTTGTCAATGTCCTTTTTAAATTGGGCTGCCCAGAACTGGACACAGTACTCTAGACGAGGTCTGACCAAGGTAGAGTAAAGAGGAATAATTACTAGACTCAAATTCAGGTAGGGCTTCCTATATAAGCGCATAGAACATAGGATGAGCCCTGCTGGATTTCAGGCCTCAGCCCAACTAGTCCAGCATCCTGTCTCACTCTGTAGCCCACCTATTGCTTCTGGGCTTCTCAAGCAGAAGGCAAAGACAAAACCTTTCTAGTCCTCCCACCTTGTGTAAATGAGAATAGAGATGATCCCTCCACAGTGTGACAGCCCTTCAGATACTTGAAGACAGCTATCACGTCTTCTCTCAGTCTTCTGCAGGCTAAACATTCCTAGATTTCCAACACTAAGATGTTTTGGCATGTTGGAAGATCTGCCGTCTATCATGCCCCACGTTGGCACAGCATAGGAATCAGCATCGTTGGCGTGTGGGGGGCAAAGAATGCAGTGAGTTCATGGATGTCCAATACAGCATTACCAGAGCAGTCTGGTTGCTGGTTTTCCCTCCACTGTGGAGTAACGTCAGCCGTTCTTAAGGAGCTGGTGCCTTTCCCATGCTTTTCCACATATGTATGCTCTTTACCAGAAGTTCACTAATTGCTGACTACAGGCCTAAGTGCGCATAGGCCTCTGCTCTCTGTCTGCATTAAGAACAGCACCATGCACACAGCACAATACATATTGTGCATCAGAGATGTGCAGAATTCGATTTGCATTTGAAAACTCGACCAAATCGTTTGTGTTTGCGGATATTTGCACTGAAGCAAACACACAGTTGTTTGGATATCCAAAAATTGAATCAAATCCAACCGTTATCCTCCTTGTAAGCGCAAACAATTTGACCAAACATTCATGTTTCGTTGTGTTTTTGCCAACGGAAAGGGCTTTTTTTCGAGGGGAAAATTAGATTTTGCTTGAAATTGAATGGGAGGAAGCTTTTAAAAAGAGATTATTGAACTTTTTCAACAATGAAGTGAACAAACGTGTATTCACAGTGAAAAGAACACACAAATTTTGTTCATGCACAATCCCTAGTCTGCATGTTGTCGAAAGCCGCCATCTTGGTGCAGGAGGTCAGGGTGCTTCTGGGTAGAGAAGAGGAAAGAGAAGCACCTCCGGCACCAAGATCACAGCTAATGAAAACAGCTGGGGATTCCCAGCATTAAACCAGATGAGAGGGGAGGGCTTCCTACACTGATAAAGCATGGTAGCTGTGATGGCTATCTTAACAGATGAGGAGCATCCTCTTCCTGTCATTTGGTTGAACGCTGGGTAATACCCAGCTGTGATCTTGATGGTGGTGTTGGGAAAGGAAATTGGTGGTGGCTGTGGAGGAGTGTGGTAAGTCCCTCCAGACGACCCTGCTCACCCAAACAGATTACCAGATAAGGAGCTCTTCACAGTTTGGTCTAGTGGTGAAGGAGTCCGACTCTTATCTGTGAATACCAGGTTTGATTCCGCACTCCTCCACGAAGCCAGCTGGGTGACCTTGGGCTAGTCACAGCTCTCTTCTGAGCTTTCACAGCCCCACCCACCTCACAGGGTGTCTGTTGCGGGGAGAAGAACAGAAGGTTTGTCAGCCGCTTTGAGTCCCCTTGAATGGGTGAGAAAAGCGGGGTAGAAAAGCCACTTCTTCTTCTTCTTCTTCTTCTTCTTCTTCTTCTTCTTCTTCTTCTACTACTACTACTACTACTACTACTACTACTACTACTACAAAATAAGAACAGCCCTGCTGGATAAGGCCACAGCCCATCTAGTCCTGTGACACACAGTGGCCCACCAATTGCCCATGGGCTTCTCAAGCATCCACCTCTGTATTTTCCATATTCTACAGCAGGTATGTCAGGCACCCTCTGTATTGAATGAACCATAAGGAGGCAGGGTGGTGTGTACTCTTTATATTGCATCCAAGGAAACACAGAATACTGGGAAGATCCTGAGGCCAATTTGCACTTGGTCTGCTAGTATACACCTGGGGTACCTTCTAGGAAGCACCATCTGCCCTTGCAAGGAGGTGTTTCTGCCTCAGAAAGTACTCCTGCTATTCCAGAAGCCACCTCAGTGGCAACTAGTGGTGTGGTGCACAAAATCATGCACCACACGCCACTGCAAGCTTCCTACTAAGTCATAGACAGACACGGGTAGAAGCACTGTCATGCGCACGAGCAGAGCTTTTGCATCTGTTTTAATCATTTTATTGGAGCTCTGCTGGTGCTATTGACAGCCCCTATACCCACCTGATAGTTGCTCAGCTGACTGCAGGGCAGTTTTTAGGCGATCGTTTGGGGTAAATCAAACCCTTACCTGGGCGATTAAGCTCTCAGGCAAGGGGTGGGTGGGTGGAGAAAACCGCGGCATCCCGATGCAGGGATTTACCGTAATTTCCATGGGGACGGGCAGGTTTGCCTTGAACCCGCCCTAACCTCCATTGCCAATTGCGAATTAAGATTTACATTAAGGCTCCCCCGAATCTACTGTGGGGCATTGGCAGCTCCACGGGGATGCAGCCATGGTTGATGACAATAAGAAGGAAGTAGAGCCCCTTGCTTGGTGTGTGTTTGGAACAATATCCAGTTGTGATTTAGTCAGTTTTATAAAAACTTGAGAATATTTGTTATTTATAAATAACACAAAAGCAACGTTTACCTCACTTTGGAAAATCCTCTGGAATGTGAGTGTTACTTCACATTTAAATCCATGAGTGTGTACTTTCCAAATCTCTCTTTGGTCATCCAATCAAAAGGTAGAACAGGTGTGACGATGTCACTGTAGCAAAGCAAAGGAACGTAAAAGCTACATGTAGAAACCACGCAGAGGCTCTGTAATTGAAATTAAAAACAACAGAGCAGCCACTGCTGATTTACAGTAAAATTTCCCCAGAGCCATATATTTCTTTCTGACCAACCCATTCTTAATCTTCAAAGAAGCTGGCAGTGGACAAATCTCTCCCTAAATAAATCCCTCCCTGGTTTGATTTACAAGTTGCTTGGCTAGCTAAGGTGTTCTTTAAAAAAAAAAAAAAAAGGATTGGAAATAGTTTAGTTATTGCAAAACCTAGTTATCTGCAGTTTTCTGTCCCTATCTTGTTCCACATGACATTACTGATAGAAGATTCAAATCTTGCTTTGAAATGTCCCCTGCTGATGGAAGTGGTTGAATAGAACAAGCAGAATTTGGAAAAGGAGCAGCTAGGGAAATGTGTGACAGAAAAATCGGAGCTTCATCTAAACAGGATTTACTTATTCTGGATTATCTGTATAATCTGAAGCATACCCAGATATGTTTTATTCTGTATTATCCATGCTTTACTCTGGATTATCCAAAATAATGCAGAATAAGTAAATGTTGTCTTAAGTGAAGCTTAGGTGAAAAAAGAAGGGCGATGGGCACACTTTCACTTTAAACCTTCTGTCCACAATGCTCACACCTTTTTTATTTCTATCTGTTAGGAAAATTCCAGATCACTATGAAAACAAGTTGCCACTCTATCAGCAAATGCTATTCATATTAGTTTCTTAATAAGCAGATGGGTCAGAGAGAAAAAGATTCCTTTTAATTTTTGTATGCTGCAGCATAGGAAGTTCGCTTTCCATAACCCCATCAAGACAAACTTCAAACCTCCCACATTCCAGAACACAATTTATACCTAAACCACGGCCGGTAGTTATACTATTCCCGTAACGCCTTCTACATAGAAAAAGAAATACATATCAGATTTCTCTGACATGCGCAATAGAGACAAGTCCAAATGGCTGACTGGTTCAGACCAGTTACTTCTTTGAA
Organism: Aspidoscelis marmoratus; assembly: GCA_014337955.1. Taxonomy (NCBI): domain Eukaryota; kingdom Metazoa; phylum Chordata; class Lepidosauria; order Squamata; family Teiidae; genus Aspidoscelis; species Aspidoscelis marmoratus. The sequence goes on along the minus strand of MTQE01002541.1, from coordinate 144,110 downwards.
GCTCCTTATCAATATGTTTTTTGCAGACACACTGTCCTTGAAAACATTCCTCACATATCCATTTTATTTGTGGATTTTCCATTCAGGAAAGTCCAAACGGAAGGTGGAAAGTCCACAAGTGAAATGGACAGAAATGCAAAAGTGTGAGTATCAGACCTGAAGATGGTCTGAAGAAGGTTTAAAGTGAAGGTGTGACCGTGGCCAAGGAGAGTAGCGGAAAGACTGTGATCACACAAAGGCTGTATTCGCACCTAATTTTTAATCCAGCTTCAGTCCACTTTCAGCATTAGAAAGCACATCAGCAAAGTGACAAGCTGACTTCTTTCAGTATTATCTAACTCAGAAAATCTACCTTTGAATTAGATAACGTGGAAAGAAAATGATCCTTCACTTTACTGAATTGTTCTTCAGTTCTGAATGTAGACTGAAATGTCGAAATTCGGCACATTCGATCGAATTTTGAATGCCTATGAATATTCGTGCTCATCTGTAGTCGGCATGCGTATGCTCTTCCCCAGACGTTCACTACGTCTTCACTACTGGCCTAAGTGTGAATAGCCCTCAGATTTCAGCAGAGTTCAGAAAGGTTCTTCTTTCTCTGTGCTTGATGGACCAGCAAAGTGACTCAGCACAATGGCAGCACCTTATTGCGATGATTTGAAAAACCAGTAGCCTGCAGGCGTAATCCAAACTGGAGGTTCATCCTAAAAGAAATAGTGGCTGGTGTGTGCATTTAGAGCTGATGTAATTTTATTTACTGGGAGCTTAACTGAACAAGGCCAACCGCGCCTCTCAGATCTTCTGTGATAAAGGAAAGTCCACTGTAAAGCAAGGAGAAGCGTGGACTGGCAATTCGACAAGGATGACATCATTTGGAAATGATGCTCACAAAGGATATAGCAGAGAGCATAGATCTTTGCCCAATGATTTCAAGTACTTTGAAGAGGTGCCCCCTCCGAGTTCTGTGACCATATTTGGTGCATAGGGAGGCCAAGTCATAGGTTCAGGAAACCCAAAGGGAGCAAACGGGGCCACCTGAGGCATCTGAAGATGGTGTTCCTTCAAAGGAAAACACATTGTTCCTCAGAGAAGCTTCTTTAGTGCTTTGTAGCTCCAGCATTCGATGTTCTCAGATGTTGTGAGATAAGCATGCTTCCCTGAATTTGTGGCACACCAACACTGCTGCCATCTTTCCAGGATCCTGGGCCACTGTGTTGGTGTCGTGGCATGACTTGTACCTCAGAGTTGGGACAGGGCCTGTCCTCCAACATCTGCCAATCACTGGGGAAGGTTGCAGGAGTGTTCTGGCAGTGGCAGTGATGGAGAAGATGCTCAAGTGGGTGGAGTCCACCTTGCCTAGTTTACTACAACATAGCTACACCCTGGTCCTGCTCTGTCTCTTGGTTGATGGCAGCTGAAATGTGGTAACTATAGCCCTTTCTCCTTTAGATTTGGACTAAGGAGACTCTAGGAGGCCCCACCCCGTTAGTCTGGCTCTATCTGCACTGGATGTAGCCAGATCTGGATTAAGAGGCCCTTAATCCAGGTCTGTTGTAAACCCATTTAATCAGGCCCACAAACAGACTTCGAGCTTCATCCAGGTCACTGGAGACATATAGGTGGCACACCTCTGTAATCAGGAATTGCTGGGATGGAAAATCACCTTCCCAGGCTTCAAGGCTATGAACTGTCTTTCCTAGCCTTTGGAGGTGTGTGTGTGTGCGTATGTGAACTTCACGGCCATGGGGAAGCTTAGATCAGATCAATGCCATCAGTGCAAATGGTCCTAATTGGCCCATGCCGCTTTACAATCTGGATGAATTACTCCGGACCCACTAATATGGATTAACTCAAGGTAAGGGCAGAGATGGCAGGGGAGGGGAAGAAGACGGAAAAACTAAGCAAAACAATAGGGCCGGAAAGCGTATATGTGAGTAAGCTGGGGGTGGAAGGCAGGTCTTTTCTGACTCAGTTAACTTCCTTCACCGAAGAAGATTTGGGAAGACTGGAAATCTATCTCTGAGTCATCTAAGGTTGGTATTCCAAGGCATTTAGCAAGTTTTGGAGGGTTCGCTAAAATGGAGAAGTGGAAAATGGTGTGCGCCATCTTGGTTCCTTCAGAGGAGATAACTGGTAGGTAAGCTACCAGCTGCCATTTTGCCATATTTCCCACACAAACTACCATTTGATTTTTAATGTGCTGCCTCCACATCAGATTTAAAAACCTGCTATTTTCATGGGATTATATTGGGATTGCCACACATACCCTATGGCAATTCCAGTTTACACTCATAAGGACATAAGAGAAGGCCCGCTGGATCAGGCCAAAGCTCATTTAGTCCAGCGTCCCCTCGCACACGGTGACCCACCAAATGCTCCTGGGCATCTCAAGCAGAGACAACAACAAACCTTTTCTTGCTCTCGAATCCCAGCAAATGGCCTTAGAGGCATCCTGTGGTCTCGCTGGGATGTACACATGCACACATTACTTACCTTGTCGCCGCTGCGTTCAAAGTAGTGGGCTTGGCTGGCGGCGTTGTGCGGCGTTGTGCATCTGCGGGCGCTGCCGGCTCTGACTGGCCAGTTACCATTCTGCGCAGATGTGGGTAACTGGCCAGTCAGAGCCAGCGGTGCAAGCAGATGCACAATGCCACTGGCCAGGCCCGCCGCTTTGAACCTGGCGGCGATGAGGTAAGTCACGTGCACGTGCTGGCAACCCCACTAGGCCCCAGCCCAGGGTGAGTGGTGCCTGGGGTAGGTTCCTGCGGGCTCTAGGTGACCCGATCAGTCACCTAGAGCCCCCGGAGGCCGAAGATCTGTTCCGATGCGCTGGCAGCTGGGGCGGCCTGGATCGGGCTGCCCCAGCTGCCAGGGTCCCCCTAGGTGGCGCCCTCCCCCCAGCTGCACGATCACTTACCTTGTCATAGTGGTCGCGCGGCCAGCTGGGGTGATGTGAAACTCCATGCTGTCAGTGCTTCTGGTCCGAAGTGCTGACAGCTTGGGCACCGTCTTCCAATAGCGGCAGCTGGGGGTGGGGCCTGTAGCTGTTTGGGAGGGAGAGTGTGAATGCTCTCCCTCCCATACAGCTGTGGGACAGCCCAGGATGGCTGGGAACGCCGTAGACCAGGTGGAAAGTGCAATTTTGTACTTGTACCAGAGCTACTCTAATTGCATACCAGAGGCTTAAGTGCGAATAGGCCCCTGGTCTCTCTTCTACCTTCCAACTGATTCCTCATTAATCCCAATGTTCAATTTAAGTATTCTAAGATGGCTTCTCCAGAGACTTCCTGGGTGGATCTGGGATTAGTCATTATAAGCAGCCCAAGAACTTGTTGTCTACCCATGGATTTCCCACTGTGGGGATTTCCAAAATTGTGATAACACTTTTAAGACAAGGCCTTCAGAAACCAAAACCACGAAGAATGCCTGTTTCAGGTATCCATTTCCTTTTCTCCAGGCTCTGATTCTGATTTTTCCACTTTCAGTGAAAAATAATTTTTGAACGTGAGTCAGTTCAATTTCCTTGTTCTTCTTTTTAAAAACGTTATTACATCACTTTATATACACACATTGTTGGTATTCGTAGTTATTTTTCCCTCTCCTCTCCCACTCACTTTCAGGGATTCTAGGGTTCTTTACTTCCATCCATTTTTGTAAAAATTCTTCTTCAAGGGTGTCTAATATGTCTTTTTTCTTTTTCATCTCTTCCAGCTTTAATTTTCTTCTGCAGTTTTTCAAATGGTGGCGCTGGCTTTGCAATGACACTGTTTAGCAATAATCCAGAGTTAGGGTGCTTCCGCACAGGCCCTTTAACACCCATTAAGCACACTTTTGCCGCGGCTAATCCGCACACGCGTTGCTATTTGGCACACTTCCGGCGAGGTGTGTCCGCACAGCAACAGCGCTTTGAAAGCGGTTTTCGGCGGTGCGTCTGCATTTGCGGGGTCTAAGTAGCACACTTCTGGTGGGTGCGTCCGCACCTATCCGGACTTAATGTGTGCTTAATGGGTGTTTTTGGCACACCACATATTATGTGGTCTTGTGCCATGAAAACGGATCCACTTAGGATGCGTCCGCATGGCGCAAGTGTGCTTACCCAGGGCCCTCCCCCGGTCCGCCATGATTGGCTCGCTGGAGCCAAGCACGGCGGGCCGGGGGACCTCGCTGCCACGGCTCGCCCTTGCCCCAGAAGTGGTGAATCGCCACTTCTGGAGCCAGGGCGAGCTTCCCTAAAGCCCACCCTAGCCCATGCTGGGGGGAGTGCAGCGAATCCCCTCCTTACCTCGTCAGCGTCGCCCTGATTCTGAGACGAGGCACGCAGGATGCAGCGCGCCTGCGTCCTGCCTGCCTCCTGTGTGGCTGGGGCTGCTACTGGCAGCCCTTGCCCTCAGGAGGCGTTCCCCTGGGATCTGGTTTTACTAAATCCAGGGTGCAGTAGACCCTGATTTATTTGCCCCTGTGCGGAAGCATCCCTTGTTAAAAGTTACAGTTAAAATAGTGCTTGATTGAATTAGTTCCTAAATTAGTTAATAAAGAGCCAGTGCACAGTTCACTAGTATATGCTAATCTAGAAATAATGCTGACAGATTAGAATAGAAATAAGTCTTACCCTAATGGAAAATATCGTTTTAGGAACTTGTAGCAACATCCGCACAGATTTTTTTTGACCATGCAAGATATTTGCTGAAATTGTGAGGTTCTCACGCCATCGCATGCCTTTGGCTGGCCCTGACATATGAGCGTAGTGTGGGGGCTGAGCAAAGTTCTTTACCATGTTTTGGATAAGCAGGCCTCACTGATCCAGGTGAACTGGCCTGGCATAAGGAAACATAAGTGCAAAAAGGCCCAGTGATGTGTTCTCTCTCTGGCTGAGTCCACACCTTGCTGAAATAATCTATCTTATTAAAAGCCAGACTCAAAATGCACTCTGATCACACACAATTCCTGACAATCCTTCCTCAGTTCGTCCTCAGTTTGGGTCGTTGTGCTCACACCTTTCTGTTCCCATCCTGAGACTCCTTTAGGAGACTTTTTTAGATCCCCACCCCTCTCCACTGTCACAACACCGTCACTCAACAGTGTGTAATCACACTTTGGGCAAAAGGGAAGGCAAATTCATGCAGTATCCACCCACTATAGTCCGGTTCAGCCCCCTTTAGTCCTCTTCTTCGATCACACCCCAAAAATGAAAACGGATTAACACTCCGTAACGGTTTGAGGCCTGTAAAAATCAGGACTCAGGAAAGTACTATTGAAGGTAGGAAAGTCCACAAATAAAATGGATAGGATTAGAAAGGTGTTAGTAGTGTGATCCAAAGATGAACTGAAGAGGATTAAAGTGAAGGTGTGACCGTGACCACTCTAGAGGTAAACTGACGCTTAACTGTAGGTGGACGCACAGACATTTTCGCACTTTTGCTTCCCGGGAAAACCTCCCAGGGAAGTGAAGATGGGAGATAAATCCAGTGTCTGTGCTGGCAAGGCATGGATTGGTGTGGATTGCCTCCTTCACGGAGCCACAGGGATGGAGCCAACACGCCTTCGCGGCATCATTGGTGCAGTGACACGGCGATGCAGAGCTAACAGTGCCTTTGCTGTTCCTTTCCAGCCTATGTTTGCGCTGCGCAAGGGAGGCAGGGTAGGGTAGTCATGGTTACATTGTTACATTGTTAGGCTGATCTCTTGTTACAAAGTACTGTCGGCTCTGTTCATTTTTCATCTCCTTCCCCTCCCCTTTCAGTCAGCAGTCAATTTCCTTAGCCTGTAATGAAGAGCTGGGGAAGAGAGAGGAAATTACACCTTTTCATTGGTTCAGGGGAAACTGAGGAGAATGCCCCTAAAGCAGGGTTCCCTCCCCTCAAAAAAAATGCTTGAGTTCCCATTTGCTAAATAGTGTGGAGTATTTCTAAATCCAGCGGTGTGAGACCTCTTTTGATCTGAATATAGATAATCTGTGTTTTTGGACCTTTAATCCTTAGAAATGTGGGGTGCTTCCGCACAGGCCCTTTAACACCCATTAAGCACACTTTGGGAAACGCGCGACCGCACACGCGTTGCTGTTTGGCACACTTCCGGTGAGGTGTGTCCGCACAGCAACAGTGTTTTCAAACCGGTTTTCGGCGGCGTGTTCGCATTTGCGGGGGCTATTAGGCACACTTCCGGTAGGTGCGTCCGCACCTATCCGTGCCTAAAGTGTGCCTAATGGGTGTTAATTACACACCACATTTCAAGTGGTCTTGTGCCGTGAAAACGCATCCACTTAGGATGCGTCTGCATGGCGCAAGTGTGCCTAGCCAGGGCCCTCCCCCCACCCACCATGATTGGCTCCTCGGAGCTAAGCCTGGTGAGCCGGGGGACCTCGCTGCCGCGGCTCGCCCTCGCCCCAGAAGCGGATAGTACAAAAGTGCTATCGCTGGAAAATCTGCAACCAGTGCTAGGTTTTCTGGCAATAGTTTCTAGCGGTTTAAAGGGGGAAATAGCGGTGCTATGGTGGGTGCCCTTTTGGTTTAGCATACAGATTTTTGCAAGCAATTTCCTGCATACAATATCCGCTCTTTCCATTTGTTTCCCCATAATTCTTCCTTTCTGGAAAATGATTTCATTAGCAAATACGGCAGTTCAGAGAAGTGAGAATGTCTGTATTCGTTCCCGTTCATACAGGGGTTACGGAAGTGTGAAGTTTTAAAACTTGCACCCATAAGCAAATTGAACAAATTCCTCTTGCATTTCTTGGCATATTATTTCATGTCACACTGTGGGTCTCATTGGCAAATATTGGGCCATGCATGACATACTGGTGTTGAGCTACAAATCTGGTAATTCCTGTTCATTGAGTATGATGTCTGAAGCTGATGAGAACTGAACTACAGCCTACCTGAGGAACCAGCCAGCCAGCCAGCCAGCCAGCCAGCCTGCCTGCCTGCCTGCCTCCCTCTTCCTTCCTTCCTTCCTTCCTTCCTTCCTTCCTTCCTTCCTTCCTTCCTTCCTTCCTTCCTCTCTCTGTCTTTCTCTGTCTCCCTCCCTCCCTCCTTTCATAATTATTTTAAATAAGCAAACCCTACATTCTAATATTCTCTAAAATCACATAATATATACATCTATTTTACTTACTAATATTTGACTTCAAGCCTCTTTCCAGATGCTTTTTTGGCATATCCAATTTTCTGCTTCTCATTTTTATTATTTCTCCTTCTTGCTGTCTATCTTTTCTTTAAGAACATAAAGAGCATCAGAGGAGCCCTGCTGGATCAGGCCACAGCCCATCTAGTCCAGCATCCCATCTCACACAGTGGCCCACCAAATGCTCATGGGCATCTCAAGCAGAGACAAGGACAAGCCTTTCCTGCTCTTGAATCCCAGCAAATGGCCTTGTTTGTGACCCTTGCTGCATAAGGGAGGGGGCAGATGGTAAGAAGGATTCACAGAAAACAGATGTAGCTCCTTTGGCAGGCAAAACCTGGTGCAAAACTTTATTCTCCCCACAACAGACCCTCTGTGAGGTAGATGTGGGACTGTGGAAGCTCAGAAAGAGAGCTGTGACCAAGGAGGAGTGAGGAATCAAACCTGGTGACCACGAGATGTGAGTCCAGAGTTTAAGGACGTTCACAAATTTTTTGTCCATTTGAATTCGGATCGAATTGAATATCCAAACATTTGATTTGATTCAAATGTTTAGAACCTGAATGCAACAAAATCAGATTCAAACTGAATGTATTCAAATCTATTCAAACGTTAGATTTGAATCTGAAGATACGAATGTCAACATTTGTATGTGTTATACAGATCTGTATGCATTTCGTATGCATCCCGTTTTCGTCCGGTACTATCAGCGCAAATGCATATGAGATTCGTACAGATACATATGTAATACATACGTATCTGTGCATTCTAATATTTCGGAACATTCAAAATTAATTCAAATATTTTAATTTGAATGTGTAGACATTCTATTCGAATTTGAATGTCTACATTCAAAATTCGACTGAATGTTTAGAACATTCATGCACATCTCTACTAGATCTGAACACCTTTTGAGGATATGAGGTTAATGGAGGATAATGTATAAGAACGATGCACAAGGTTATTTAAATAAAAACTGGGAAGCTGTGAAACTTGATTGGTGCAGGTTCAACTAGTTCATCATCTTCTTTTTTAAAAAAAATGTGCATAGATTAGAACCAGCTCAGGCTGACATCAACTCCTTGCAGGCCACACCCTGCCTGTTTATGATTTTAGTGAAAGTGAAAATTACAAACACACAATTATGTATCTATATGTGAGATGGGACAGGAGTCAGAGGCAAATAGAACCAGAGATAATGTCACAAGGTGACAGGTGGTGATCAGCTCTTTGAATCCTGTTCCTGTTCAGGGTTAAACTGTGGTTATGATCAGTCGGAGCTTTTTTTTATTAATCTGTTTTAGAAAATATGCCCCTTCAGTAGCTCTCCAGAAAACAAACAAACAAGCAAGCAAACAAACAAACAAACAACACCCCAGGCAATCGAACAGTAAAAAGAATAATCCTATCTCATATTTCCAGATGTTGCTGTTTCATCTCCTCAAAGTCTGGCAACACCTCACTAACAACAAGTGCTTGCCTGTCACTGGCCCCTGCTGGCCCTGCCTGGTATCCCTGGTCCTGATTGGTTCTTGTCAGCAGCCTTTCTTTCTATGCTGGGATTGGCTAGATTTCCAGCAAAGCTCCCTGCTCACTACAACTGGAAAAAGAGTGACCTTTGGACTAATTATTCCTTGTATGACTACTTCAGACTTCAGGACAAGGCAGAGTGCATGCAGGGGTAAAACGTTTGGCATCCCTGACTCCAAACCTCCTAGGGGGGCACACCTTTAAGCATCTCTGATTGTATCCTATGCGCTTTTGCATCTGCCCAAAGTAGTGTCTTTGAAGTGGCCAAAAGAACCTCTCTTGAGCCCATAACTGCAGCCATGGAAGAGAGAAGCAATGGAAGAGGGAAGACATGGGGAAAGTACCTCGGGTGTGATGGTGCAAGCAAATAGTTCTATAGTTGAATGAAGACTATTGTGGAGACCACTACTGGCATTTCAATGGAATGAGGGTGGACACATAACCCTAGACCACCTTCTCAAAGAGGCAAGCCCCTGAACTGCAAGACCCCTTCGTGGTCACTGGGGCAGACATGTAGGGGAAAGGGAGGCACTGATGGGGCTGCAGATAGGGTATGGTGTCAAAATGGAGCCCTTGGGTTGGCAATAGCTGCTAGCATATGGGTTAAGAATAGGGATCTGCATGAATATTAGTAACATTTGGAATTCGTATGAATTAGGACGATTTCGGATGTTTGAATTCTAATCTAACGTTGGCACATTCAGAGACTGACATCTGAATTTGAATAGAATGTTTTGATGCGTTCGTATGAAGCTTCGTATGGGATTCGCATAGATTCATATGGGATTGAACTTTTGTATCAAATACGAGTCCTACTACATTAGAAGGAGATCTATTCAAATGAATAAAAATTTTCTTGCATTCGATTTGCTATGAATCGAATACCAAAAATAAAACACATTTAGGCACATCCCTAGTTGAGAATGTCATGGTATCAACACCAATGGTTGCTGAGCGTATATTTTCCCAGCCATGCTTCAACCCTGTGCCATTGTTACTTGCCTTAACTAGCAACTATCAGTGCTCAAATCGCCACATGCTGAACTCTGATTGCCTCCAACATTTCATGTGCTGCTTGAGCGGAATGGGACACCAGCCAATCTATTGGAAATGTCCTAAGAATTCATAAATCAAATTCATTGAGGAATGGCTTTACTTATCTGATCCCTAATGAAGTCAGTGTGACTCATGGAAACAGAGGCCTCTCATTTTCAAGCTTCTGTTACTTGTCGCTGTTAAGGAGCTCAGTAATTAATCTTAGCCTTGTTATGCCATAAACCAAACTTTTTGCTCATTCAGCCAACCACAGCTACAAACTGAGTCACGTCCGGTGCTAGAAAGGCACAGCATGATTCTGTTAATTATATAAGAAGCTGGAATGAAAGTTGCAAGGGTGGCGCTTCGAAGGCAGTAAAAGGGCTGTGTTCACACCTAAGATATAGGTTCAGTCCACCTTCTGAGTGAGAGAACTCATCAGCAACGTGACCACTCATTTTTCTTTCCACATTAGCTATCCCAAAGGTGAATTTTCTGAGTTATTTAACACTGAAAGAAAACGCTTGTCACTTTGCTCATGGATAATAATCTCTCTGAAAGTGGATTAAAGCTGGATTAAAACTTATAAGTGAACATAGCCAAGGTGGTGCATAGAAACATGGGCAGACTCTAAGAACATAAGAACATAAATGAAGCCTTGCTGGATCAGGCCACAGCCCATCTAGTCCAGCATCCTGTCGCACACAGTGGCCCACCAAATGCTCATGGGCATCTCAAGCAGAGACAAGGACAAACCTATTCCTGCTCTAGAATCCCACCAAATGGCCTTAGAAGCACCCTGGTTCCCTCCCCCCCCCAGCCTGAAAGATGCACCTAGGTATTCATTCTAGTAACCATTGATACATCTTTCGTCCATAAATTTGTCTAACCTTTCCTTAAAGCCATCTAGACTGGTAGCTGTCACCACCTCTTCCGGCAGCACATTCCATAAACCGATGACCCTCTGGGTGATTAAATACTTCCCCTTGTTGGATCCAACTCTCCTACCCATCAGCTTCATAGAGTGCCCCCTGGTTCTAGTATTGTGTGATAGAGAAAATTTTTTTCTCTATCCACCTTTTCTATACCATGCATAATTTTATATACTTCAATCAGGTCCCCTCTTAAATGCCATCTGTCCAGACTGAAGAGGCCTAGACACTGCAGCCTGATTTCATAAGGGAGGTGTTCCAGCCCCTTAATCATTCTGGTTGCCCTTCTCTAGTTCCACAATATCCTTTTTGAGGTGTGGTGACCAGAATTGTACACAATATTCCAAATGTGGCCTCACCATAGATTTATAAAGAGGCAAAATGATACTTGCTGACTTATTTTCTATTCCCTTCCTAATTATTCCCAGCATTGAATTTGCTTTTTTCGCTGCTGCCGCGCACTGGGTTAACACCGTCATTGAACTGTCCACCAGACTCTAACAGTACAGGGTGGGGGGCTCCTTTGATCCTTGGTGCTTCACGTGGGGGATTCAGGAACAGTAGGTGCTGGGAGTCCATGTAGAGCCTAGGGATGTGGATGAATGTCTTCACATTTTAATTTAAACATTTGAAAGAATTTTGAATGTTCTGAAATATTCGTTCGAATGTTGTGCTGATCGTACAGGACGAAAACAAAATGCATATGGGATAGCGGGATGCGTACGAAATGCATACAGATACGTATAACACATTCAAATTCAAATGTAACATTTGAACGAATCAATTCGAATGTATTCGATTCAAATCAATATTATTGCATTTGGATTCTAAATTTTCTGCTGGGTTCATTAATAGCTTTTGCAACATGTCTGCTTATGTCTAGGAAAAGAGAGAGAACCCTCATGAAAGAAGAAGTTATGAATCTGCATTGTCAGACAAGGCTTAGCAACACACACACACACACACACACACACACACACACACACACACACACACACACACACACGTAGCTGCAACGCTGAGGAGATACGCCGAGTTGCTGCAGGATGCCAAGCCCTCAACTAGAGGGGATGATGAAACCAGTTCCTTCCTTTTGTTAATTTAGTAACAAAACATCACACGAAATTTACCCACAATTCCAAGCTTGAGTTCCCTTCCTTCTCTTCATTGATGTTCTGTACTGGTGTGCTCAACTATACCATAGTACGCACTAGAAATTTTCCAAAAAAATCACTGTTGTGGGCTAATATACACAAATGGGCCATGGACCAATTTAGACATGGGTCAGTGAGTTAACTACAAATGTGTTAATATTATTTTCTCACTAAACTGATCCTCTTGAAACAAATATCAAGAACATAAGAGGAGCCCTGCTGGATCAGACCACAGCTCATCTAGTCTACCATCCTGTCTCACACAGTGGCCCACCAATTGCTTCTGGGCTTCTCAAACAGAAGACAAAGGCAAAACCTTCACCTGCTTTTGATCCATGAGAATGTCCTTTAGAGTCACCCTGCCCAAACTGGAGATTGTACCTAGCATCCATTCTAGTAATATTGATTTTCATTTTATGTTTTGACCTTGATTTTAGATTAGTATTGAATTTTTATTCAGAAGTAGTGCAAAAATGTCCTAACAGCCAGGGTCAGCTTCATGAGCTAAAGTTCTCAGGTTCTATCTGTGGGCTTTTTCTGGAAGAAAACATTGCAAACCTCTTCTATATTGTTGTCAAGAAAACTGCACAAGTGTGTTCACTTAGTCATCAGGAAGTGAGAACACCTCTACTTTATAAGGTAAAACGGAAGATAAAAGTCTCTGCAACCAGCCTTCCCACATGATGAGGTCACTCTATGAACAACATAGCCATAGGATATATTTTGGTTCTTGAGTTGGGGCCATGGGTTGACACTATGGACTAGGAACTTGAAACTTTTTTTAAAAAACAAGTTTTATTGAAGACATAAGATACAACAATAAATCCAGAATTAAATAAGGAAAAACAAGAAGAAAGAAAGGGTGGTTCCGCACTTAACTTTGTCCCTTCCATATTGCAGACCGGATTAGCGACCCTTCCTGGCATCCACTTCTGCATTTCGGCAGGTGAGATCCGTTTTTAAAACGGGTCTCGCCGACGAAAACTGGTTTAAATTGAAAACCTCAAGAATGAGGTCTTCAATCCGTCCCTTTGCCTGGATCCATGTGGAAGCAGGATGCTTCTGCACATGGCCAGGTGAAGGGACGGATGTCCTGGCGGCCGCCATGTTGGGAGGTGCGGAAGCAGGACAGCCTGCTTCGGAAGCCCCTCCCTCGCGCGCCGTGCGCCGCTGGAAACACGTCGTGACTGGCAGCTCACTGCTCCAGTCCCACGGCTCCGGGGGTGGTGTCGGCGGACCAAGAGACCGGATGCCCTTTCGAATGGGTGCTGTGGCTTCCTTGCAGCACCCAGGTGATCCAGTTGCCTGATCTGGCCTTCCTGCACGTTTGTGGACACACGAGGGCCCTTCGGATCCATCCGAAATAGGGATGGATCCTCAGGTGGCTGGATCGCCAGGAAACGGATTTTGTTAAATCCGTTTCCCGGCGGCAAATGCGGAACCACCCAAAAGGAAGAAGACAAGTACAAAAAGCTACATAGGCTGTGTGGCTGGATCCAGATACTGCCCTAATAAGTAATATTCCAGAGTAAAGCCCCTCCAGCCCGACAGCGCAGAGATGGCACCATCTCTGTGTGATATAGACACGCAATCCAGTATTTTGATGGTGTGAAATACCTGAGGCGTTTTCGCACACGGGGTTTTCGAACGCGTGCAAGACAGCCTCGAACGCGGCATACGCATTGCCGCAGCGGGGCTTGCGCTCCGACGTGTCCGGAGCTGTCTTGCGCGCGTTCGAGATGTAGAGCACTTTAAAGTGCTCTACATCCGTTCCGGCGCGGACGAAGCGCCCGCAGCCGTTCGGGGAGAGAAGCATTCGCTCATGTTTCTCTCTCCCTGACAGCCGCGGGCTCCCCTCCCCCGCCGGCGCTGGCTGACAATCAGCTGATTGCCTGCCTTGCCGGCTGCGGGAGCCTCGGCAGCCGTCTCCCCGCCCCTTGCCGGCGTTTGCCGGCTAAGGCACTTCAGAATGCTTTGAGCATTCGCACACAGGCACGCCGGATGTGCATGAATATTCTAAACATTCAAAATCCGAATTTGTTTGAATGTGGACATTTGAACTCGAATAGAATGCCTTCACATTTGAATTTAGACATTTGAATGTTCTGAAACATTCGTTTGAATGATTCGAATGTACAGATACATGTGCATTACATACGCATCTGTACAAATATTATACATACCTGTACGCATTTGCGCTTATAATATGGGATGAAAACAGGATGCATATGGGATAAAATGGAATGCATACAGATGTGTACGGATATGTATAACACATACGAATGTTGCCGACATTCGTATCTTTAAATATGAATCTAACATCTGAATGAACAGATTTGAATGTAACAGATTCGAATAGGGCTTTTTAGTATTCGATTTTAAACATTCGAATTGAAGGAAGATGTTTTGACATTCGATTCAACTCGAATTTGAATGCAGAAAAAACATTTGCGCACACTCCTAACTCAAAGCGGCTGACAAAGTTTCTGTTCTTCTCCCCACAACAGAACACCCTGGGTGGGCCTGTGAGAGCTCAGAAAAGAGCTGTGAGTAGCCCACGGTCACCCAGCTGGCGTCATGGGGGAGGGCAGAATCAAACCCAGTATTCCTAGGTAAGAGTCCAGCTCCCTAACCACTAGACCAAACTGGGAAGGAAGGAAGGAAGGAAAGAGGGAGGGAGGGAGGGAGGGAGGGAAGCGATCTTGTATCTGCTGTGGAGAATTTGGCTGACTCCTTCCCTGATAGTATCCAGACACCAAATTAAAATGATACATTTGCCTGTCTCTGGTGAGTGTCAACATCTGGTTCATCAGGGATTTCCCTTCTTTTGTTTGCTGTTTTCATTCTGTCCTTCACCCTTCCTTTTTTCCCTCCTACCCAAGCGAAAGCAAGACTATTTTTAGGTCCCAGATTTTCCCAAGAGGTGATTCAACTCTCATCAGCTTGAACAGAAGAAACCGAGTGAGTGCGGCTACACCCACAGGGCTTCTTCAAGAGTAGGAAGCCAGGCCCTCAGGGATCAGACACGTTGGCTCCTCCTCCTCCTCCTCCACCTCCTGGTTCCCCATTAAGGGAGGAGCAGGTGAAAGCCATTCTGATAAAGCACACCACATCCTCAGCTGCTAAATGAGGACGCAACTGCCTGAGCCAAGACCAGGAATTAAGCCACACCCAGATTTCTGCCTGGATGTCTGGGAAAATCCTCAGATTGGGCAACTACATCACAAGCCCTCAGCACCCCAAGCTGGTTTGGCAGGCCTTGTTTCGACCCGGCCTTGTTTCAACTTTCACAGAATATTTGGCAAAGTCCTTGCCTCTGGTATCCATGTCTAGATTTTTTCTCACATGTGAGATTTTTTTCTTTTACTCTCAGCTGACAAAATTGCTCCTAAGAGACTCCTGTCAGTTTTCTATTTGGGTGTTTCCGCATTTGCCACCGAGAAACGGATTTAAGAAAATCTTTTCCCCAGCAATCTGGCCTCCCGAGGATCCATCTGAAATAGGGACGGATCCTCGGAGGCCTCCCGCACGTCCGTGCACCCGCGAGGAGGCCAGATCCACTGGGTGCTGTGCGGAGGCTGCAGCACCCAGTCCAAAGGGCATCTGGCCTCCTGCACCACCGGCACCGCCCCTGGAGCTGCAGGACTGGAGCATGCAGCTGCCAGTCACCGCACACTTCCGGCAGCGTGCAGCACCTGGGGGAAGAGCAGAAGGAGGCAGACCAACCTGCTTCCACCCTTCCCAAGATTGCGGCTGCCGGCAAATCCGGCCCCTCGCCTCTCCGTGTGCGGAAGCGTCCTGCTTCCAACCGGATAGAGGTGAGGGGCCGGATGCAAGACCTAATTTTCGAGGTGTTCCCGGAGGCTGGATTCTTCAGCGGCAAGATCCGATAAAGAATGGGTCTTCCACGCCAAAGTGCAGAAGCAGCCTCCGCGAAGAGTCCTGGATCCGGCCTCCAATGAGGAAGGTAAGTGTTTATGTGTGTCTAATGTGTCCTGTAAGTGGCTTTAAATGTGTTCCTAGTGCCTGTGCGGAAACACCCTTTGTTTCCTTATCTCCCTTCTCCGGTTCAATTAAGAGAAGCAGCTGCTTCTCTGAAACCCAGGGTGCGTTCCCACCTGAGCTATTAAAAACATTTTTAAAACAAAACAACTAAATGCGATGCAAACACGCATTCTGGCTGTTCCCTTTTTTTTCATTTTAAACCACAGTCAACCCTGATTCTGCTGTTCCCACAGAAAACGCTTCAAAAATGCATTGGGGAAAGTGAATCTTTTCCTCCCCGCCCTTTGCCAGCCTGGGTGCCCACCCCTTTCTCCCGATTGGGTTCAATCCTGCAATGGCATGGCCAAGGGTGAGGAACCCCAGCTTCCCCTCCCCTCCTGTTTTTGCTGCCTCTGTTTGCTTCCCACAACAGACAGTTGCTTGCTAAACACCTGTCCCAAGGTACCCCTGCAAACTCAGAAACCCTCCTCCAATGCCCCATTTTATGATGTTGCACAAAATCATAAGAACATAAGAGGACCCCTGCTGGATCAGGCCACAGCCCATCTAGTCCAGCATCCTGTCACACACAGTGGCCCACCAACTGCCTATGGGCATCTCAAGCAGAGACAAATCCCAGGAAATGTCCTTAGAGCCATCCTGCCTGTCCCCCCTGAGCAGACTGCCAGTGGAAAAGTCAGGAGCCCCATCAAGGACGGTATAAGGACTCATCTCTAACAAAGTGGAGGGGGGGCAGTTTTTGAAGCAACTCTAATTTCCTCTCCCCTTCTCATGATCACTGACGCCCCAAATCTAGAAGTGTGCAGTATTGCTGGTGGTGTCATGGCGGTGATGCTTTCGACGACCGCCTCCAGCGCCTACATTGAGTGGACCAGCGGCATGTCCTGCACCTCCAGTTCAGGCTCCAGCTGCAAGGCATGGCTGTGCAGCATGGGCAGGAGACCCAGGAGGACAGTGGTGCCCAGGAGGCCGGACAAGGTGCAGAAAAGACTGGGTGCTCCAGCCGACAGCTTCACTGGTGGCATTTCTGCCTTAAGCCAGAGGTGCACTGCAAGCAGAGCTGGAGCTGCCACCACTACCTTCCTTTGCCTCACTTGGCAGCTTCCCTTTTGCCAAGACCTCAGCCAAAGCGGCTGTCTCCCAGCAGTCACTGGCCGTGCCTCATTGGAGACAGGGGGGATCTGGGAAGCGAAGGGGCAGTGGCCTAGGGAGAAATATCACCTCCCTAAGCGTCCTCACCCACACCTTCCCCTCACTTTCTCCTTTATCACATCTTTCTCCCACTCACCCACGCAGGAAGGAGCCAGCCCAGCCATAAAAGGAGAAAGTGAGGGGAACCATGGGTGGGAAATGAAACTTTGTTATCCACACTGATGAACTGTGAGTGGATGAATTGTTACTTGTTATCAGTGTGAAGTGGGTGAAAATGAAACCCCTACTGGTCCAGCTCCATCTGCATTAGAAGGAACCTGATACAGATTAAAGAGGCCCTTAATTAGGATATCTGGTAAATCCCCCATCTTGCAACTTTGGATGACGGGGAGCTCTTGTTCCTTTCCTCCAGAGTTAGGCCTTGGACCTGTTTGCCCTTAGACCTCTGGTATGCAATTAGGACAGCTCTGGTACATCTGTACCAGAGCTGTCCTAATTGCATACCAGAGCCCTAAGTGCAAATAGGCCCCAGGGCTGGCAGCCATCAAAGAGACCGCTGTTGCCATGATTCCCACTGTCTATAACTTCCTTCTCCAAAATCACTTGATTCAAGCCAGGAAACCTGCTCTGTATTCTATGCTAATGTGTGGAATGTGAAAACAGCCTCAGAGTCCCACAGAAACCACAGAAAATCTGACACTACTACATCCCCACCGCCAACCAAAGAAGAACACCTGCATTTATGTTGGTTTCATCAAGATTAATAGTCATAGGCCCAGATACAAGGAGATTTCCCTCTGTAAAGGCATCTTAAAATTTCATATCGACAGCATTTACTTAATTTTTATATTATTCACATTTTCACATACATTACTTAATGCATTTACTTAATTCATATTATCTGGATAATTTGGAATAAAGCATGGATAATCCAGAATAAGATATGTCTAGATGTGCTTTAGTCTGGTTTATTCAAATAATGAAGATTAAGTAAATCTGATTTGGGTCTGGATTATCTGGATCTGTACTTTCAAAAATCTGATTTGTATCCTAATATACGAATGTCGATAAGATTCGTATCCAAAATACGAATTTGCACAAATACGTATTTGTCCCGTATTTATCCCGTATGCTTCCCGTATGCTTCCCGTTTTCATCCCACATTATTTGCGCAAGTACGTATAATTTTCACGCACATTCCTATAAGATAGATACAGATCTAAACATTTGAATTATTCAAAAATCTGTATCAGAGTTTCAAAAACCCAAAATTCATCCAAATGTGTAAATTTGGATTTTTGAAAATCTGATTCAAATTTGAATGTTGATATTCGAAAGATTTGAATCGAATCTTTGAATATCCATGCACATCCCTAGTTTGTCATTACTTACTTTCAGAGAGAGACTTGGGATTGAACTCACAACCTTTTCTTTCCAGGCAGCTTGCTTTACCACTCAGCTACAGTCACTCTCCCTTAGATATGAACTCATGATGTGTAACCATAGGACACTCTGACCTACCTGTGATTCTCAGATTTCTCACAATTCTTATGAAAGATTAGATTACATACTTACTACTACAGATCTTTCCTCTGATATCACACAAGTGAAATTGAACTCATAACAACATTGGCTCACACACCAATCTGATTGCATCTGTTTTTCTCTTGAAGCCAAAACTCTATTTGCCCTGGAGGTTTGATCCTGACTTATTATTCAACAAACATGCAGTTTCTCAATGTGTAAATCCGAGTATTTTGATGATGTGGAATACCTGAAATGCAGGACTGCCATTTAAAAAGCCCTTAAAAATCCTTCCATGCTAGAGGAAGGGTCCAGTCTCCTTTTATGTCTTCATGCTAATACCCTACTTATCGGCTTGAAAATCTCATGGGAAATTGATCTGACAACTTCTCTAATGGTGGAGGAATGGAAGGCAGTTTGCAACCTGTTAATTAAATGAGTTGGCATGTCTAAACTATTGGAGGTTCAACTTAAATTGATATATAGATGGTGTCTTTCCAAGCAAGGTCAGCCCACATTAACTGGAAGGCCTTATCACATTGGTCCTAGTTACACAAGTAGTTTAAGTTGACCTCAGGTTGTCTTCAGGTTGTGTTACTCCCATTTTTATTTAATTCATTTTCCAAGCCAGCCTACCACTGTAAGATCGTCTTAACCGGAGTCCTCATTTTTAGAGGACTGAGGACTCAGCCTATCCTGGCTTCTCAGGCCCCCTTTGCTTCCTCAAGTGTGAGCAGGGGAATGGGCTAAAGGAGGCTGAACTGTGCTCTAGTGGGTTGGGTCCAGTCTTTCCTTTGGCCAATTGGCACACACAGAGTTCATGAGGCACCTCCCCTTTTCTCAGTTTATGTGTGTGATTCCTTTATCTAGCATTTTTCCACAAATTTATTATTTTTAAAAAATTAATCACATGGAGAAGAAAAGCACATAAAAAAGGAAGAGTGTGTGTGGAGGTGGGGGAAGAGACTTAAAAAAAAACTGCACCCCCCCCTCGCCTCCCTTGAGTGACAGAACAGCATCCAATCAGAAGGGAGGTAGATTTGACAAAGCAAAAGGGGTGGGGGGGGCAAGAATTCTGTGGAGGAGGCTTAGGTCAACTGCAGAGAAAGGTGGGATTTCTCAGGAATCATGGGAGTGAGATTTCCCATGATTCCTATGAAATCTGACACGATTTCTGAGGGATCATGAGAAATTGTGTGCAATTTCCCACTGTTTGAAATATCTGATTTTCAGTAACCATGATAAGGTTACTGAACCGGGGTCCAACTGTATATAGATTATGGGTTAAACACTCATTTTTAGGAGATTGAATATAGGATGCTGCCTATGAAATGATCTGTGTATATTATATGCTACTGCATATTTGTTTTCAGATTTCTTTGTTCGATTTTTGTTTAAATTACTGTTTTTGTGAATTGTGCCTCTTTGATAAATCTAATTAAAAAACACTTTCCACCCATGTGAGCAAAGGCAGCCAGTACATTAAGCATTCTTGGGCCTATTTGCGCGAGGGCTGATGGAACGCATGTAGGACACCCTGGGACGCTCCAGCCCATCCAGGGGTGCCCACACGCGTTCCAGGTGTATAACATTTAATTGTGCTCTACACCTGGCCCAGGGCGTTCATGGCCGTCCCCTGCCATTCCGCAGCTGTTAGGAAGGGAGCGCATTTTCACGCTCCCTCCCTGACAGCTGCAGCCCCCCCCCTAGGCTTGTCCAGATTGGGTCCAGCTGGACCCAGAGGTGGACAGGCCTGTCATGGTCCTTCCCCTAGGGCCCACAGAACCCCCCTGGCACCGCCCCCCCAGCCCAGGCCTACGCGGGTAACTGGCCAATCAGAGACCACGAGCACACAGGCGCACCAAACTGCCGGCCAGAGATCGCCAGCACTGAGGTAACTGCCTTGTGTGTGCATTCCTTTCCTGCCTATGTGTGAATGGGGAAAGCGTCCCCAATTGTCCTAGCCTCCAGCTTGGAGCATCCGCACATCATAGTGGCTCCCAGCACGCATGGCTGTCCCCATGGGGAACTGAGGGACAGTGAATGAACCAAGGTCAACCAGGTTGCTAAGAGGTGGTTCCCATAACAGCCTCCGCATGCTAGATTCTGTGCTAGAAAAGGAAGATCAGAGATAGAACGAGTACATGAGGACCACAAATTATCTCTGCTTTGTCATCATTGTCACCGCTCTACCAAATTGGTTTTTTTCTTCATTGGCCTAATTCTGCATACACAGAACAGTTTTGGAAACAATGGCAAGACTCACAGACCACACTGGGCCACTTCAAAACAGCGCTGGGCCACAGTGACCACATGTCACTTGCATACTGAGAATGCTGTGACCACACAATCCTGCACACTTTCAGCACCTGCTCCACTCCTGGAAACGCTCTTTCCGCAGAGCGGTGAAGCCTTCTCCGTAAAAGGGCATGCAGGTCTGCTTCAGTCCTATAACTGCTGTGCAGAGGCCCATCAAAAACTTTGAAGTAGGACAGTCCTTGAGATGAGCGGGTGGAACACATTTAAGATTTCTAGGAAGGTGAAATCAGCAGAACCAAATTGCCATGAAGGAATGGAATAGTCTTCACGCCTGCTTTTTATCACCTTCACACTTCTAGCTCCGATTGTGGGTCCAAGAAAATCCCAAGTGTGAAAGGTTGAAAGAATCCTACAAGAAACTGGTGGAGGAATTTGTCTTTGCTTCTTTCCAACCAGTGGGTAAAAGTGTGGGCAAGCTGATCACGGAAACATTTCTTCACAATGGTTCTTCTCCTCTGCTATCACAGCATGTCTGCAGGAAGCGCCTTCAAAAATAGGTCACAGCCTAGTACAGTGATGGTGAACCTTTTGAGCTCGGTATGTCAAAATTTGCAAGAAAACCTAGCTTAACTCGGGTGCTGTGTCATATCTAGAAATATCCATAATTTTGTGATATTTGTAGCTCTAGTAAAAAAGTTATATTTTTGATATATGTATTTTATTAACAGCAAAAACAAT
Organism: Aspidoscelis marmoratus; assembly: GCA_014337955.1. Lineage (NCBI taxonomy): Eukaryota > Metazoa > Chordata > Lepidosauria > Squamata > Teiidae > Aspidoscelis > Aspidoscelis marmoratus. Next base: position 122,662 of record MTQE01002541.1, on the reverse strand, counting down.
TCTTTACATTGGTGACTTTTGTTGCTGAATTTCGTTTGCTAAATCTTCAATTGAAAGTTGGTATTTCGTACACTTCAAGAACAAGCAAGGACTACACGCCCAGGTGCCAGGGTGACCATGTGTGTCACCCAAAAGGGCTTGGCGTGTCACCTGTGACACGCGTGTCATAGGTTGGCCATCACTGGCCTAGTATCTCTCACCTTCCTGAACTAACCGGGCAATGAATGACTTCTCCCATCCAGAAATAGGGTGTCTGTGTCCTGTGGCATTTCTGAGCATTTGATAGTTGTGCGAAAGAAACGTGAAGAGGAAAAATCCCTGTCATAACCTTGAAAGAGAATGTAGAGATGGTAGTCCTAATTGCATAGCAGTGGTGTACCTGGGCTTTACTTTGCTATTAGTTTTTGGCATTTACATCCTACTCTTCCAAAATGTTGGACAGCACACATCTTTCCCTCTATTTTAACCCCAAAACAAGCCTCAGGCCTTAGAGTGCGATGTTGCCCACTCCTTGGTACCAGTTTGGTCTAGTGGTTAGGGAGCTGGACTCTTACCTGGGAGTACACTCTCCTCTATGAAGCCAGCTGGATGACCTTGGGCAAGTCACAGCTGTCTTTCTGAGCTCTCTCCTACTTCACAGAGTGCCTGTTGTGGGAAGAAGAAGAATAGGTTTGTCAGTTGCTTTGAGTCCCCTTAAATGGGCAAGAAAAGTGGAGCAGAAAAGCCACCACTACTTCTTCTTTTTCTCCTCTCTCTTCTGCACTTCAACATGGACTAGAGAGGCCACACACCCTGATAGGGCTCTGTGTCCACACTGCAAACAGGGAAGTCTGGTCTAGGCAGCAAAATGGCCATCTAGATTAAGATATGGTTAGACCTAACAGGCCTACTGGTGGCCCAGGCACTGCTATACCAACCCAGGGAAGCATGCGGAAGGGTGCATAAATTTATGAGCCGGTTTTTGCAGGGGGACCCATTTTGGTGGTACATCAAATTGTCTTCCCAAAATGGGTCCCCCTAGGGTTCTGAAGCCTGGAAGTTTTGTTCCTGACTGTCAGTGGTCTTGTGTCAGCTTCAAAGTTTGTACAAGCTTTGAAGGAGCTCAGGGCAACTGGGGACCAGGCATGGTACAGGCCATTCAAGAGCTATGTATTTTGCACTTGGCTGATCGAGACAGCTGTGCATACTCTGGCATGGCACATCTTAGAGCAGCTCAGAGCCTACATTGCTCCTGGTACAATCCCCAATGCTTTGGCTGCACAGTCACATGTTGCATTTTGATCAGTATGGCAGCAGCCCACTGTGTGGCAGAAGTTGCCGCAGCTATTGCTATGGCAATGGAGACTGTCCAGGATGGGCTGTCTGCACTTTGCAGGTCACAAGGTAAGTTTGGAATGGTGCTGGCACTCACAGTGTGAAATCAGAGCCACTGTTCCAGAAATTAACTTCTATAGAAAGCTTTCCCATGAAAGTTAAATGTGAAAGGGCCCATGTTTGAATTGACTTATACCAATCTTGGTGGTTCTTCTCCTCTGCGATCACAGGATGTTTGCAGGAATTGCCTTCAAAAATAGGTCATGTCCTAGTACTGGTTGCATTCCCAGGCCCTGGTCACACATATTAATTAATTAATTCATTGCTTGATCAATCAATCAATCAATCAATCAATCAATCAATCAATCAATCAATCAATCAATCAATCTATCTATCTATCTATCTATCTATCTATCTATCTATCTATCTATCTATCTATCTATCTATCTATCTATCTATCTATCTATCTATCTATCTATCTATCTATCTATCTATCTATCTATCTATATCCCACCTATACCTGTAGGTCTCAGGGTGGGCTACAAGTTTTAAAACAACAGATTAAAACAATGATATCCATAAAAACACTTTTTTTAAAAAAAAATCCAGCATATTTAAAAACGTATACTAAATATTAGAATATCTATGGGGGGGGGGAATGGTCACATTAGCCAAAGGCCATGGCAAAAAGGTGCATCTTCACTGCCTTCCTAAATGGATACAGAGAAGGGCCATGAAACACCTCAAGGGAGAGACTATTCTATAGCCTGGGATCATCACTGAGGTGTCCATCTGCCTTGTTACTGAGGGTGGTGGGACAACCAGGAGGACCTCACCTCCAGATCTCAAGACACAGGCAGGTCGGTATGGGAGAAGGCATTCCTTTAGATATTTGAAGCCCAAGTCATTTAGGGCCTTGTAAGTCAAGAGTTAAATGTAAGACAGGACGTCCTATTCACTAATTTGAATTGAGGTTGTACCAGTCCAGAGACGTTTTCGCACGGGGGTGTTTGGAACGCGCGGGAGAC
>MTQE01002541.1:69749-88100 GCA_014337955.1 Aspidoscelis marmoratus | reverse complement strand
CTTTAAAAAGAACCACAAACACACACCCTCACCTCCCTTGAGTGACACAGGGCACGTCCACATGCTCAAAATAATCTGAAAGGATTCCGTGTCCTTCTGGGGAGCATCCACATGCAAGCCCCTAATTCGCGCTACATCTGAGTCAATACGTGTTTAAACAACCCACTTAACAAGTGTACTGCATTTGAAATAAGGGGCTAACATGTATTGTCACGGGGGTCATGGGATGCTCCCGGGTTATTTGGGGCAGAGCTTGGTGGCCGCAGTATTAGTGGGTGGGGGTTTTGACTGAGCTCCATGTTCCTACCATACGTGATGCGATCAGCAGCCGCTTGGGTTTTTTTCCACATGAACTGAGGGAAGAAGTAGATGATCTGTCATGTCAGATATGCGCGCATTTGCTTGACAGCTCATCTGCTTCAGCGCAAACTTGTTGCCTTCCCAGCAATGTGAATGGAGGTAACGTTACAGGCAGAGTGAGCGAGCGAGGTTATTTTCCCATTCATCCCCTCCTTGTCCATGGCTGGCATGGGCGGAGGGGATGAAAGGGAAAATAACCTCGCTCGCTCGCTCTGCCGGTGGGCGGATGAGGGAATACTGCAATGCTCCTCTCACCGCTGTCGCCACTGCCACTGTTCCCTTCATTTCATGGGGACAGGCAGTTACGATTTGGATCCGCGTTGCCTCAAAACACATGGGGACGCTTTATTCCGCGTTACAACACAGATTTTTATCACACGTGCCCAAATCACATCAGCTGGCTTGCATGCGGACGCGGCCACAATGGCATCTAAAAAGAAAGGAGATAGATTTTATGCAGCAAAAGGGGCGGAGAGCCAAGAGTTCTACAGAGGAGGCTCAAGTCAATCCCGGAGAAAGGTGTGACTGATGTAGTCCAAAGTGAGGATGGCCTGAGGACAACCTATAACGATCTAGGTGGGAACAGAACTGGTACGACCTCAGTTTGAATTATGAATAGGACATCCTGCCTCATATAGGTGTGACCAGGGCCCTTGAAGCAACAGGATTCACCAGAAGATTGTTATCTGTCTTCTAGCAACCTGCACAATAGTCAGTCTGCTGCTTTGCAGAAATGTCTGCCCTTTGCCTCAATTTATGCTGTGATCCACATACCTGGAATTTCAGTGACAGCAATGCAAATGCTGCAACAGAAGCCTTTTTGCAGGCATTTCTCCAGAGGAACCAAGTTCAGGTAGCATTGCCCAGGGATTTCACTCATGCCACAGTGTTGGGTTTGTAGTCATAGAGACAATGAAAGGAGGGATGAAGGAAAATGCTGTTTTCGTAGTGATGGCAATTCCAGCCAAAGCTGCTGGGATTTAACCAACCCCCTGGGAGATGAGGCGGATAAAAGGCAAGTGAACATAAGAATGTAAGAGGAGCCCTGCTGGATCAGGCCACAGTCTGTCTAATCTACCATTGTTTCTCACCAGGGGTAGTGTGCGTTGGCTGAAGAGAGGGCAAGCTTCTCTTTAAACGTTGTATAATAGAAATGACTCCTCTAATATAGACATACCCATTAGTTAGGTTCTCCACCATCAGCAGTCAAAGTTACAGAAGCATATGAAAGAGCCTTCTCTGTGGTGGCCCCTTGGTACAGATGTGCCAAACTGCAGTTCATAAGAAGTCCATTTCTTACAAACTGCTTAGAGAGACCCATGGCTGTCAGGTCTCTCATTCAACAACCCTGGATACGTCTCAGCACCTGTGACAACTCACAAGTAGGTAAGTCCCATTGAAAAGGTGCAAGGAACTCACTGTTGCCAGAGTATGCCATTAATGCCCTTTCAGTTATGCTTGCCTGTGACATCATTGTCAATAAGCAGTTTGTAAGAAACAGACTTATTACAAACTGAAGTTTGACACATCTCTGCCCAAGGCTGTGGAAGAACTTCCCCTCCCATGTGTTTCAAGCTCCTTTGCTCTACACCTTCAGACACATGGTAAAAATTCACTTAGCCTTTGGCTGAAGAGGTAGCTTTCTTTCCACTCTCAGACACCGTTACTGATGGCTTTATTTGTGGTTTTCATAAACCGAACCCTCCCAAAACGTTTCAGGACAAAATGGGACTGAAATGTAAAATCAACAAATAAATTTAAAAAGCTATAGGGTGTGATCACACAGGGTTTATTTGAGGCGCCCATGTACAAAGGATGACCCCATCTGTGGATGCAGAAAAAACTCCTGCATCCGTACATTTTTAAAAACAAGTGGCTAAAAGCCACCTACCTCATTTCTCCTTATCATTGTCGCCTTCTGTACTCACCTCTCATAGGCCACGTATGACCCAGTTTTCCATGCCCCAATTGGTCAATCATCCCTAGCAGCCTTTTAGAGACTGCTACTGGCTGCGGGAGTCTCTACAGCAGTGGTTCTCAACCTGGGGGTCGGGACCCCTTCGGGGGTCGAACTACCCTTTCAGAGGGGTCGCATCGAGTCTCCCACTGCCCTTCTCTCCCACCTCCCAGCTGCTCTGCCTCCGTGGTTTGGGGTCTCCACAACATGAGGAACTCCATTAAGGGGTCGCGGCATTAGGAGGGTTGAGAACCACTGCTCTACAGCTTCTTGCCGCAACCAACTAAAACTGCGAGTCTCTCCAAGAGTTATTATTTCCTGTCTGTATGAGCCTCATTTGCAGAACCAAGTAAAGCGTTTTTCTTAATTTTCCACTGCCACTCGCCCAAAATTGCCCAGAGGCTGCCCCCTTTACCTGTTCACCCATGCTGAACAGAGGCATCACTAGAAAGCAAGATAGGCCTCTTGTCCTTATTTCTGTCAGTTTTTTTTAAAAAACATTTCTATGTAAACCACCCTGAGGCTATGGCATAGGGTGGCATATATAGATAAGACACACTTCAGCTTTCCACCTACCCACTCTAAATGTACCACTGAAAACAAGGCCCTGTTGGAAGGTCAAGGTATCAGGATCCACACTGTATTATCCATCCATCCATCCATCCATCCATCCATCCATCCATCCATCCATCCATCCATCCATCCATCCATCCATCCATCCATCCATCCACTTGCCCGCCCGCCTGCCCTCTCACTCACTCACTCACTCACTCACTCACTCACTCACTCACTCACTCACTCACTCACTCACTCACTCACTCACTCACCATTTTTATCCCACCCTATACCCGGAGGTCTCTAGGTGGATAACAACATTTAAAATCAAACATTATTAAAACAATAACAATGTGTATTAAAACAATAGCATCTGCACGTAGGAAGGGGAAAGTAAATCCCCATTTAACCAAAGGCCTTCTGAAATGTGTACAAAGAAGGTGACTGACGCACCTCAAGGGGGAGGCTATTCCATAGCCGAGGGGCCATCACTGAGAAGGGCCTTCCCTCCAGATCTTAAGGCACGGGCAGGTCAATATGGGAGAAGGCATTCCTTTAGATTCTTGGGGCCCAAGTCATTTAGGGCCTTATATGTCAAAGTTAACACCTTGAATTGGGCTCGGTAGGGTCCTTTCCACACTGGGCGTATTCTGCGATATATCTTGGAATAGGGACCTGCCATCCACACGCTAGTGCAGACTATGGCATGGCCCAGATTTTCCAGATGTCTGGATGCTCAGATGTGCGCATGACGTAAAATGCACAAAGACAGCATCCTCTAGCCAGGAAATGTTAATACCCTGCATTATTGCTTCCTAATGTAACATTGCCTCCTTATAAGGCGGCTTGTAGGGAGATGGTTTCACCTGTTGAATTTCTGCCTGACGTAAAGCCTCCTGTGGATTCCTTTCATAAAACAAATCACAACGAATTAAAATCTAGCCATGGCAATGGGAAAGGAACAGCAGCTCTTCTGTCTTTGCCAAGAAACCCCTTTGGAAAGAAAAACAGAATTCTTCGTATGGCAAGCCCTAACTTGTTCTGTTACACAATTCTTGACTTCCTTATTCAGTTGTCCATGAGCCCAGGGCTAGCTAGAAGGGGCGGGGGTGTAGAAACCATCAGGATATCATCAGATATATTTCTGAAAAAAGGTGTGCAGCGTCTTGCTTCAGCAGGCTATAGACAGCCACCCCTCTGGAATTTACCGACTGTGGTCTTCTGCGTACGGTACACAGATCTAACCCAATCCGTCTCCCTTCCTTGCTCCTAGCAAAACATTACCTCAAACGGCTGGCTGTAGCCATAGAAACCTAGCCGAAGAAGAGAAATAATTGCAATAATTGCATTATTATTTTAAACACTTTATTTACACGGCATCCGGCTAATTGGTGGTTGGGGCTCCTTTATGTAAAAAGCAAACTCAGCGAGGGCTTCATGAATGAAGGCAGCAAACGGAGATTGTGATTAGAACCGCTTTTGAAGTAAGAAAGGAAGAGAAGGGTAAATATTACTCAGAAGTTCCATTGATTTCATTCTGGGGGCAGCTTGTGTACAATGAAACACCTGGGCAGAGAAATCAAGGTGCAAACCCCATTGCAATGGAAAAAGATATCAAAAACATTAAATAAAGACAAGTGGATATGCAATCCATACTTTCATAGAATTATAGAGTTGGAACCTCTAGGGTCATTGAGTCCAACCCCCTACTCAATGTAGGATTTCCTATACACTCCCAGATAGATGCAGGTCCACGGGAGAGAGAGACAAGGAGCTTTTACCACGCTAAAATCCTGGCGTTTGCTCTGCATACTTGCTGGCTACAAGTCTGCCTTGTAGCCAGGAAGGATGCAACGCAAATGACAGGATTTTAGCGAGGACTTTAGCGTAAGTGGGGACAGTTGCCATTGCAGCGTTAGCTGTGGGGACAGCGAAGCCCTGCCTGCTAATGCTGCGATTGTAACCCCCAAATGTCCCCATGCCCCCTTTATAACCCGCTCTTGCCCTGTAATTTGGGGTGAGTGCTGTTATAAAGGGTTTTTTTAAATTTTGAATTAGAGGATTTTATTCCTCTGTTAGCCCGATTCAGGGTGAAATAGTTTTCGCCTCGCAATCTCCTTGCCATGCAGACGAGCTCAATGTCTTTTTAAAAGCGGGGTGTCCAGAACGGGACAAAGTACTCTAGGGCTGTGTTCCCACCTGAGCGTGTTAAAACGCTTTTAAAACGAAACAAGAAAAACCCAATGCAAATGCGCATTCTGGCTGATCCCACTTCAATGGCTTTAAATCACTGTCAATCTCGACTCTGTTCTCCCTGTAGAAAATGCTTCAGAATCGCTGCCATCATCTTTTCCTTTGCAGAGGTGCGTGAAAGCAAAATTCTTTTGGAGGTGAGGTTTTTGCATTCCGCTTTACTGTTGCATGCATTGGGCTGCTGGCAGGGGAAGCCTTTCCTCCTCCTCCTCCTCTCCCCACAGAAAGAAGCCCAGCAGAAAAAGGAGAAAGTAAGGGGAAATGTGGGTGGGAAATGAAACTTTGTTATCAGTGTGAAGTGGAGTGGGTGAATTGTTACTTGTTATCATTGTAAAGTGGCTGAACATGAAACCATGAAGTGCTCTGCCAGGGGAAAAGGCTTTAAATCTGGCAAGGGGCTGTCTTGCACAGGGTGAAACCCCACACGTTTCATGCTGCATCTACTCCAATACTGCTGTACCCTTCCCAAAGGAACGAAAAAGCGTTTTAACAGTAAAAACGGGAAACCCCCAACTGTATTTTCAGAGGTTTTTTATTGCAGTTTTTAGCAATTTACTCCTCAGAAAATACAGGAACTGAATTGGTAATGGGGACAAAGAAAATTCACATTGTTTTCAAATTGCTTTTTTTAACACTATTGGGAACACAGCCTCCGACCAAGGTAGAGTAAAGAGGAATGAATACGTCTTGTGATCTAGACTCAAATTCAGGTAGGGTTTCCTATATAAGTGCATGAAACATAAGAACAGAAGAGGAGCCCTGCTGGCTTTCAGGCCACAGCATCTTGTCTCACATAGCATCCCACCAATTGCTTCTGGGCTTCTCTAGCAGAAGGCAAAGGCAAAACCTTCACTTGCTCTCAATTCCCTGCAAATGTCCTTGAGAGGCATCCATTCTAGCAGCCATTGATATATATATCTTCCAAAATGCAGCCAAACCAAAACATGACTGGACCTGCTGGCCAGCTGGAATGATTGATCAGGCCCCTGGCATTGGGCTACCATTGCCCAATGGTAGCTGCCCCTTGATTTCAGTTTTCTGTGTACAGCATCTATTGGTAGTTGTATTGATCCATAAGAAAAATGCCAGCATCCATGACGGGGGCTATACCTTTGGAGTTATCTAGAGTTTTCCATCAGGGTAAACAAAGGGGGATGGGGAAGGGGAAATGAAAATACTTTTTATGTGGAGTAGAAGACCTGGCTTTTATACCTTGCCTTTCTCACCCATTTAAAGAGACTCAGAGCAGCTGGCAAACCTTCTGTTCTTCTCCTCACAACGGACACCCTGTGAGTTAGGTGGGGCTGTGAGAGCTCAGAAAGAGAGCTGTGACTAGCCCAAGGCCACCCAGCTGGCTTTGTGGGGGAGGGTAGAATCAAACCCAGAATTCCCAGATAAGAGTCCAGCTGTGTAACCACTAGACCACTAGTCACCTACCGTATTTTCTGGCGTATAAGGCGACTGGGTGTATAAGACGACCCCCAACTTTCCAGTTAAAATATAGAGTTTGGGATATACTTGCCGTATAAGAAGACAACACCTGGCGTATAAGACGACCCCCGACTTTTGAGAAGATTTTCCTGGGTTAAAAAGTAGTCTTATACGCCAGAAAATACAGTATTTTTCTCCTCGGTGTACAGTACTGGTTTTATTTAATTCTTCTTTTACATATTTTAATTGCTGTAAACCATGCAGAACAGTCAGACTAAGGGCAAGATATACATATGAATAGTAAATAAATAAATAAATAAATAAATAAATACAGCCTCATAAATCCTTTTCTACACAATGCCTTCAAAAACCAAGGGACTCTCTGACCTATTTTGTCCCTTTGCTGGTAATTCTTCTGGAGAACATAACAACCGCTCTGCTGGATCAGACCAGTGGCCCAGCTAGTCCAGCAACCTGCTAATAATAGCGAGAAGTCTGTTGTATGCAGGATGCCCATAGGCAACCACTTTAAACCTGGAGGGGAAGGTATTCCAGAACAACAGAGAAATCTCCTAGGCTGCATTCCCACCTAAGTTTTATTTCAGCTTCAGTCCAGCTTTAGAGTGAGAGAACACTATTGGCCGAGTAACTAGTCATTTGCTTTTCATATTATCTATTTTTGTAAAATAATGCTGAAAGAAAACAGCTTGTCACGTTGCTGATCAACATTTTGATTCTGAAAGTGGACTGAAGCTGGATCAAAACTGCGGTGGGAAAGTGGCATTTGCTTTTTCAAAAACTGGAGCTAATCCCTCCTTTTAAGCATTGTCGCCCTGGCAGAAATGTACTGGTTCAACTAGAATTGTACGCTGCTGGCCTATTCAAAGACGACAGTCCAGATTGTGGGTAAAAATCAGCTGAGCCAACGTTACTATAGGTAAATATATCTGCAAATATATAGGGTGCCGCTAAATAGCCAGAAGAAATTGTAGGATCCTGAAATCGGCTCTCACCACCACTGCCACATTGGCAGGAGGCAATCCCAGGAGGATTCTGGGATCTTACCTGGGGCCTTTCTGCATCTGGCCCCGTAGTGACGCTGCAGAGCCCTCGCAGATGGACCATCTGTACCACAAGGAGCTGTTTCCAAACCAGAAATGGCTCTTTCTGTGCAGGAGAGTACTGTGGCTTCACTATGTGTGGAGCACCAGGGGGCACTTTATGAAGCTGATGGGTAGGAGAGTCAGATCATCAGTCTGTAGAACTTAATACCAGAAGAGGTGGTGACAGCAACCAGCTTAGATGGGTTTAAGTGAGGGTTAGGCAAATTTATGGATGACAGGTGTATCAATGGCTACTAGTATGGATACCTCATCTTTCAGCCTGGGGGGACAAGCAGGATGCCATGCCCATGCTTGCATGGAGCTGAGATGAGGCGAAGGTTTTGTGTCTGTCTTCTGCTTGAGATGCCCATGGGCAATTGGTAGGCCGCTGTGTGAGACAGGATGCTGGACTAGATGGGCTGTGGCCTGATCCAGCAGGGCTTCTCTTATGTTCTTATATTCACATGTACGATCCCACCTGTGAAGCAGCAAATAAGTCCTGAGCCACCTCATAGGTGCTTCTGTTCCTTCTTCCTTTTAGGGAAGTGCACGAATATTTGTAACATTCAATATTCATACAAATTTGTACAAATTTGGACATGCGTATACTAATCAAATGTTACGACATTTGTACGTTGTATGGTGACATTCGTATTCATACGAATGCTTCGGACCGTGGAGATGGGAAAGCTGCTGCACCAGTAACATCTGCAACAGACCCAGAGTGCATTTGACATGGTTTTGAGAGCAGATTCAAAGTAGATTCGGACACTTTCAGAGCGGATATGTTACAGGATACATATCAGATACATATCTGATACGTATTGGATAAGTATTGGATACTATCGGATATGTACATATTCATGTAGGATATTCGTACAAATTCATACGAATACATTTGTACTGAATAGAATCCTACCACATTCGAAGGGGATCTATTCGAACGAATATGAATTTTCTTACATTTGATACAAATCGAATGCAAAAAATCCCATTCATACACATCCCTTCTTTCTTTCTTTCTTTCTTTCTTTCTTTCTTTCTTTCTTTCTTTCTTTCTTTCTTTCTTTCTCAGTGCGTGAATGCAGCGAGACACTCATTGTGCAATAATGTGAAGGCTGGGGTGAGAACTACAGATATCCAAAATGACCTTTGAGGCTTCGCGTTTTCTCTTCCTCCGCACGGCCTGACTCAAATGACTTCTCCTTTTCTTCCTCTTCTGGTGACAGCTGATGGGTTACTCACTGACTCCACCAGCATAGAATCCCAGAAGCTACAGCCTGAGGGCTGAAAAGCTGCCACCTCTACTGAGTAACCTGAATGTGTAGTTTTTCTCAGAAGAAAATAACCCCACAGTAAACAAACAACCCACATCTTGTGTGCAAAGTGGTGGCCCACCTAATATGTACTTTCCAACATGCCAAGTCCACAAAGAATCTCATCTGTTTCAGTTTAGTTGCCTCGTCTATGCAGGCAGGCCAATATGAGTGTGGGGATGGGGATGTAATGTCCCACAGTATAAAGAAGGAAACGGAGGAACAACCCAAATGTGCTGAAGTGAGAGACGAACCCAAGAGATGGTTGCTACAAGGACTGCATGCTTATTCCATTTGTCCTTCTGTGTGGAGTGAACTTATCACAGGAGTGCAGGTTTTGAAATGAGACCCCAAGCCGGGCCCAGGTAGACAAAACGGCCACCTAGCCTGGGAGAACAGGTTTATCAGTGGTCTAGAGACCACTAGACTGGCACAGGAAGGCATGTAGAAAGAGTGCACTTGACCACAGGCTGGGCTGGTTTAGCAGGGGACCCATTTTGATGGAACACTGAATTGTGCTGTCGAAATGGGTCCCCCTGGGCTCTGAGGCAACTCCCGCCACTTCCCTCACAGAAGTACTTGATGGCCTGCCACAGTTGGTGGGGGATGTCTGTCAGCTATCATTGATAATTTCATCTATTTATTGTAAAAAAAATATTGTTTACCACTTCTGAGGTAATCTCAAAGCAAATTAGAAAGCAGTGTATGGAAAAATGTAGTCAAAATGTTGTTACCTGCCCAGAGACTCCCAGGTATAGGGCAGGATAAAAATGTAAACAAACTAACTAACAAACAAACAAATAAATAAAGCAGATCCACATTCATGCTGTAGTACCCCTCCAGCAGCTCCAGATGTTACTGAGCAACAACTCCCATTATTCCATGTGGGGGTGCATGAATGGCACTGGGCTTGGGACTTGGGTTGACATGGAATGATGGGGGGCTTTCAGGAACATCTGGATCCCTATGGAGGTCATCTTAGGTAGCTTGAGGTCTTCCAGTTGTTTTGGACAACTGCTCCTCTCAACGCATCACAGTATTCAGGTGGCTTTTATCTGTGAGGATACCACTGTCTATGGGCCTTTCCAGACTTACTACAGGTCTTGGTAGAGACCAAGACCTCTTCTGGGCCTCTTTCTTCCATATTATTCCAGTGTGGAACAAGGACCACATCCAGGCATCCCTGTTTATTGTGGAATGTCTTAGTATAGCGGAATAAGTAATCAACATCTGGATGCAACCAGAGGGGTCCCACCCATCACTGCTATATTCTGTCTGCACTGGATGAAGCACATGCTAGAGTTGATGACCCAAAATGGCTGCCTTGTTTGGTGTAGCAGTAGAACTTGCATGAGCTGTCCTGGTACTGGCCACCCAAGTGCAGGTTGCCTTGTCCTGGGACAGCGGGACCTGCTCCATCTGGAAACCATTCCAGTAGGAATGGTTCCAAGCGGAGCAGGCCTGGCCAGGTAAGTGCGGAAAAGAACTATATCTTTATGGTGTTGATTAGAGGAGATACACTTTCTAATTCCAATTCCGGGGGCATGTGGTGGGGAGAGAGTTAATGTACTTATGTTCTGTTTGTGGGATATTCAGGGCCTTCTAGACAGCCACTGTGAGAAGAAGCTGTGGGATTAGATGGGCCTTTAGTCAGAGCCAGCAAAGCACTTCTTGGGTTCTTATGTAACAGCAAGGTAATTTATGTTGTATATAAGGGTGACACTTGATGTTTGTGGAAAGAAAGAAAAGGTTTCTGTGAGCGGGGAGAGGGAAATCTAAAGGGAAGGTTCAAAGGTTTCCACTTCAGTATATTTAAGAGCCTGATGCCAGAAGGAAAGAAACAGTGCTTTCGAAGGAGGACTGTGTTTACTCTTTCTTAATCCAAGCAGGTAACAGAGCTGGGATAGATGTATGCCAGAGAGCTTGTGGAAGTTCTCACCCGGCAGCAAAGCTATAGTCAGGCAGGGTAGACAGATGTCCATCACCCTCCATGGAAATCCCCTATTGTGGGGCAGCCCATATGGTGCAACAGAACCTCATCCATTTTTTCTGTATAATCTCTGCTTTTGTGATCTAAACAGAAGTCAGTGTACAGATGAAGGACCCATAATGTCTGCGTCTTTCACCAGATCTGGATTAAGGGTGAGTGCAGAACACTTCTAGGCTGAACAGATCTTCATGTTAATGAGGATCTATGAGGCCAACCTCCCTTAGCGCTGTTCTATCTGTAGAAGACAGAGCTAGATCCAGATTAAGGAGGGCCTTAATCCGGATCTCTTGTGGACTCGTTTATTCTGGCCTTGTGCCAGCTCCCCAGAAATGCCACTAAGGATCCTGGCCTCGAAGCCCCCCAGGAGACCCATTTTAGTGACACAATAAGGCGTGCTGCCAAATGTGTCCCTTGTATTAATCCAGAACATGGAGGCTTGTGCTTCTGCATGTCTCCGTGATCTGGATTTTCACCTGCCAGGACACCGAGGTCACTGGCAAGCCGGGTCTAGGCCCTCCAGATCTGGAATCCACTCCTGTATTCTGCTCCAGCATGCAGAAGGGAGGCCCATAATCCACTTCTTGATGCAGCCACAAGGGAAGTGCAGAAAGGCCCTTGGAAACAGCTTTCCATTCCTCACAAAACTGCCTGAAGCAACGCCAAGCCCTTCAAAACCAGTCAAACCAGAGAGAGACCATCCCTTTACAGAAAAACAAACAAGCAAAAGGCTTCTGCAGCTGTACGCTCTGCGGCTACAGATACTGCAGCTATTTGTCTTGATTATCTGTAGTACTTTCCCCACCACACAGAACATTACAGAAAATAGCGTCACTGGACTCAAGATCTTCACGTTCGGCCACGTAAATGGATCCTTTTTGCTGAACAGCTCTGAGTCAGGCCGGAGACAGGAACATAGGAAACTGTGTTATACTAGGTCAGTATTCTAAACCAACTGACTCTTCAGACCAAGCTAAGCATCAAAAGCCTGGGTGAAGATGTATGTTTTAACCAGACACCAAAAACCATATAATGGTGAACCTCCATGGGGAGTCTGTTCCAACGTCTGGGAGCCACCACAGGGAAGGCCCTTTTGCTGTCTCTGCCCCTTGCACCAATGACAGGAAGAGGGACTAAAAGAAGGTTGTCTCCTTGAAATCCCTATATTTGGGCAGCAGGTGTTTATGGCAGAAGGTGCTCCTCCAGATATAGAGGGGCATCTCATATCCCTGCCCAGGGAACATCGAACCTGGTGATCTAAGCATTACTCACGAAACCATTCTCACATATTCCCTCTTGTCCCTCACCGACGTAACAAGATGTGAAGGATGAGGAAATGTTTGCATCCTGCAACAAGGAGAGGAATCAGGCTACCATCATGCCTGCTTCCCATCTGCTCCTCCTTTTAGCTCAGGGGTTATAAGACCCAAAAGCCCGATTTCTGATTTTGCCCAGCCATTTACAGAGGCAGACATGGATTTAAAACCGGTTTCTTTGGGCGCTTCCGCACTGGCCGCCGAGAAACGGATTAAAGAAAATCCATTTCCCAGCGATCCATCCTCCGGAGGATCTGTCCAAAATAGGGACGGATCTGAAGAGGCCTCACACGTCCGCACACGCGTGCGAAGGACAGTTCCTGTAGGACGGATCTTTTGGGGGCTGTGCAGAGGCCGCAGCAACCATTCCCAAAGGCAGCCGGACTCCCACGCTGCCAACACCACCCCCGGAGCTGCAGGACTGGAGCATTCAGCTACCAGTCACCGTGAGCTTCCACCGGTGCGCGGCCTGTGGGGAAGGGGCTCCAGAGGCAGACCGGCCTGCTTCCGCCCCTCCCAAGATGGCGGCCACCGGCACATCTGTCCCCTCGCCT
Source organism: Aspidoscelis marmoratus (assembly GCA_014337955.1). Classification (NCBI taxonomy): domain Eukaryota; kingdom Metazoa; phylum Chordata; class Lepidosauria; order Squamata; family Teiidae; genus Aspidoscelis; species Aspidoscelis marmoratus. The sequence continues at coordinate 75,268 of MTQE01002541.1, read as the reverse complement.
CTCCATATGCGGAAGCGTTCTGCTTCCACATGGATTGAGGCGAGGGGATGGCTTGAAGGCCTAATTTTTCAGGTCTTCCCCGAGGACAGATTTTTTGGCGGTGAGACCCCATTAAGAATGGTTCTCGCATGCCGCTGTGCGGAAGCGGCTGCCTGGAAGGGTCCCTCATCTGTCCTCCAGTGCGGAAGGTAAGTTTTTAAGTGTCTTGTATGTGTCTCTAATGTGGTTTCCATGGCCAGTGTGGAAGATCTACATGACTCCACTTTGACCCACGTCTGCCCTCCCACTCATATGCATCATGGTACTCATCCAGTACTTCTCCTGTGCCTTTAGGGCATCTTTTATTAGCCACATTTTTGCAAGTCAGTCTTTCTTTTGGCATGGCAGTAAATTTCCATTTGGGGACTCGGGGAGGTGGGTGGGGCTTTGCTTTGCTGAACATACACATACACGACATATCAGGCAGGCAGGAGACCTCTCAAGGCCATTTGCAGGAATTCGAGAACAGGGGAAGTTTTTGCTTGAGAAGTCTTCTGCTTGAGAAGCCCAGAAGCCACTGGGTGTGACAGGATGCTGGATTAGATCGGGCTGTGACTTCATCCAGAAGGGTCCTTATGTTCTAAAATGTTTGATGCTATTAAGCACTTAGTTAAGATTTTGTTTTGAAACGCAGCTGCTTTTTTTAAAAAAAATATTTCAATACAGCCAATATCCTCCCCCTACTTCCTGCTGTGCTGGACTCATATCAAGGCAGATTATATTCTTCAATGTAATTTAGCACCGGTAGTGGCTCTGTAGGAACATGTTAAATGGCTAAAAGCCTAGGTGGAAAAGTACGTGGTGTAACAGGCTGAATGCTGTATAATTGCACTTGACACATCTCATAGGGAAAATATTTCCATAATTGGGGGCCACCACCGGGAAGGCCCTCTCGCATGCTGCTATATTTGTGTATTTCTATAATTAGGGGCTACCACCAGAAAGGCTCTCTCACCTGTTTCTCTGCTTGTGTATTTCCATAATTGGGGGCCGCCATCAAGAAGGCCCTCTCACATGCTTCTATGCCTGTGTATTTTCATACCTCAGGGCCACCATCAAGGCCTACTCACATATTGCTACGCATGTGCACCAAAAAGAGATGTTCGCATCCACAGGGTTTGTGCTACAGATGTTACTAGGTAGGTCTACAGAGGTGATGATGAGACTTTTCAGATACTTTGGAACTTTGTTTAGAGCTTTACACATCAGCTTCAACACCCTGAAATTGATTCAGAAGCAAAGTGGCAGCATGTGCTGATCTTTTGAGACTGGCATTAAAATGCCCACCACCAGAAATCCTTGTCAGCAGATTGCCTTTTGCGATAGATTTGGTGAAAAGGGGAGCCATAATGCAAAAATTTCTAATTCTCAAACTTCCTAAGCCACGCCCTGCCATTGTTCTACATTTTCCTGCCTTAGATGGACTGACTGAAATTAGAAGGATGGGATGCAATGAATGTTATCTCTGAATATTTTTCATCTCATATACTTTATTCTCTCCTCTAGTGAGGAGAGAATAAAAACCTTCCCTGGGGAGATTCACCAGATATCCTCTGCTAACATTTCAGGCGCATGGCAAAAATTACACTTCCTCACACACATTTGTGAACTGACTAATCTCTTATCAATTAGTTCTCTCTTTTTTATATAATTGGCTATCACATTGCTATCACTTCACTGTTTTATCAGTTCATTCTTATAGGCCGCAGTTATGCCTTATAATTTCAAAGGCCGGAGGCCATCTTGTATCCTCGGAAAACAGATACCGAGTGGGGTTTCTTTCCAGTTTTTTCCAAGGACTTTCCTGCCTGGAACTGAATAATCTTAAATTTGGATAACCTCAGCACAGAGCTGTGTTCACCAAGAAACAGACTCAGCCAGGCAAAGGCTTCTGCTCGCCTATGCCACCTTGGTCTTTCCTGCTGCACTCTGCCTCCTGCCAGCCCCCCCCTCCACTGCCCCACTTTGCCTCTTTATAAACCCATGGAGAGGCCACATTTGGAGTGTTGTGTACAATTCTGGTTACCACACCTCAAAAAGGATATTGTGGAACTGGAAAAGGTGCAGAAAAGGGCAACCAGAATGATTATGGGTCTGGAACACCTCCCTTACGAAATCAGGCTGCAACGTCTAGGCCTCTTCAACCTGGAAAGACGGCGATTAAGAGGGGACCTGATTGAAGTATGTAAAATCATGCATGGTGTGGAAAAGGTAGATAGAGAAAAAATTCTTTTCTCTATCACACAACACTAGAACCAGGAGGCATTCTATGAAACTGATGAGTAGGTGAGTCGGATCAGACAAGGGGAAGTATTTCTTCATCCTGAGGGTCATCGGTCTATGGAGTTTGGTGCCGGAAGAGGTGGTAACAGTTACCAGCCTAGATGGCTTTAAGGAAGGGTTAGACAAATTTATGGATGACAGATGTATCAATGGCTATTAGAATAGATGCCTAAATACATCTTTCAAGCTGGTGTGTGGGGGGGGAAGCAGGATGCTTTTAAGGCCATTTTCTGGGATTCGAGAGCAGGAAAAGGTTTGCCCTTGTCTCTGCTTGAGATGCCCATGGGCAGTTGGTGGGCCACTGTGTGCAATGGGATGCTGGACTAGATGGGCTGTGGCCTGATCCAGGAGGGCTCCTCTTACGTGCTTCTTACGCTCTTAACTGCTGCCCCCCCACACACCATCTGCCCCTGCCACCATTGCTGCCTTCTGCCATGCCCTGCTAACCTCACAATACAGCCAGTCAACCCCCCAGCCTCCTGTTGTGCCAGCCTCCTCCCCCCCCTTTCCCTCTCCTGCCATGCTGTTTTCCTATTTAATTACTTTGCTTGCATTCTGCGGCCTATTTTGTAGTGCCTTAAGGCAGCTAGCAAGGATCCAAGGACATTTAAGAAAAGAGGAATTCGCACACCCCTCAGATTCAAGAAAACAGCAATAGATAGACAGGCCCAAGCATTGGAATTAGGGGACAGTGTCTTTCTGCCTTGCGCCTTATTTACGCACCAAGGCTTAAATCCAGATTTCCTTGCCTTGTCTTCAAGTAAACGGGGCCACAATTCCTATATTGAGTACAGAAGACTTTAACCCATGGAGCATTGTCCCTGAGTTTCGCACGATAATGTGAGATGCTTTTTTTTAAAAAAAAATATTATTTTACCATGAAGCTTAGGAGTTGCTGGGATGTGTGTGTGAATCGAGAGGGAGAAACGAGGGAAGGTCTTGGATCTCTATTCGACACAGTTTTCTTGGCAGAGGTGGAGAAGCAGCTTCCCGTTTTAAAACTTTTCAGGCTGGGGATCCAACCCGCAACCATTTGCTGCTGCTGCTTTCCAGGTATTTTGGTCTACCACTGAGCCACGGCCCCTCCATCACGGCCCCTCTGTGCAGTTTTCTTGGCAGGGATACAGAAGTGGTTTGCCATTGCCTACTTCTGGGGATTGGACCAGCGACCCTCTGCTGCTTCCAGGCATTTTGGCCTACCACTGAGCCACAGCCCCTCCATCATGGCCCCTCTGTGCAGTTTTCTTGGCAGGGATACAGAAGTGATTCGCCATTGCCTACTTCTGCGGATCGAACCGGGGACACCCTGCCGCTTTCCAGGCCGTTTGCTCTAAAGGAGCTTAAATTAAAGGCACCGAGGAGCCGCCGCCACCGCTCGAGGCGATCCGCCTTTTTCTCGCCACTCTTAAAGGCGCAGGATCCTTCTCTCCGCCCCGCGGTCCAACAGGTCGAGCAGCCAAGCGTGGTCGTGGTTGTTTTTTTTAACCACCACGCCCAGGCATCAATTCACCGGGTACAGCTGTGGCCTTGAGGATGCAGCCAGAGGGCGACAGCGGAGTTTGCATGGGGAAGGGGGGGGGGAGGATGAAGCAGCCACGCACTGAGCCCCAGGTGAGCGTGGCGCGATCGATCGTGCCCAAGTTCCAAAGCGTATGAATGAGACCCACGCGGTTCCAGCGCCCAGCAGCAGATCCCGGGGCGTGGCAGTCGCGACGTCACACTCTTTCCCCATCTGCCGTCTCGACTATGCCCTGGACCACACAGATCCACCCGCCCGTCGAGCATGAGGGTGTGTGCGCGTCTCTGCCACTCCCTTCGTGGAGAGGGAGGGAGGGAGGGATTGCTGGTGCTGCTGCTCCTGCTGTCAGAGCTGCGAAGAAACGGCTTGAGCGCGGTTTGGCTGCTCCTCCTGGGGTGGTGAAAAGCGGAGAGAACGCAGAGAGACCAGCAGCGGATCGCTCCAGAAGGAGCTAGGGAAGGTGAGTCTCCTTCGGCTAGCCAAGGCGAACTTCTTTGCCTTTCTGCCTCTCTCTCTTTCCTGCCTTGTTTATCTTTCCATCCCTTACTTTCTTGCTTGGGGACTTCAGCTCCAAGGCTGTGGTCACACGCCTAAGGTTTAATCCGGCTTCAGTCCGCCTTCAGAGCGAAGGAACGCATCGGCAGAGTGACCAGCAATTTGGTTTCCACATTATCAGTCCCAAAGGTGAGGTTTCTGAGCTATTTAACACTGAAAGAGAACACTTTGTCACTTTGCGGATATATTCTCTCTCTCTGAAAGTGGACTGAAGCTGGATTAAACCTTAAGTGTGAACACAGCCTAAATCGGTTTCCTCACTTTTTGTTTCCTCACTCGTTCCGGAACCAAAGGAGTCCTCTGAAATATAGATATTTTAAAAGAAAAACAGACTAGCTATCTTTTTAAAAATTTATTTATTTATTTATTTATTCCAGAAGTCTTAGGTCTAAATGTAGCCACCTCAAGAATTGGTTTGCGGTTGAAGATGCTGTCATGGAGCATCTGGAATTTCCTTCCTGTAGATCAGTTTTCTTAACCCTCCATTTCATTTCCTCTTTTCTGTGACAGCAGGTAATATCTGTCCTCTTAAGTGGCTATGACTCAAATGTAGAACAAACTGCCTGGAAAGCAGAGGGTTGCTGGTTTGATTCCCAGCCTCTCCCCAGAAGTAAGCAATGGCAAACCACTTATATATCTCTGCTAAGAAAACTGTGTACAGGTGCCCATGGAGGTCCTCATGCGGCCGACCAGGAGTCTGGCACAATTCAGTAGTACCCAACCAACTATGTACGGTAGGGAGTGGCTGTAGCTCAGTAGGAGATTAAATTGCCTGGAGAGCCGAGGGTTGCCAGTTCGACCCCCCAGCCTATCCCTGAAGTAAGCAGTAGCAAACCCCTTTTGAATTGCTGCCAAGAAAACTGTGCCTGTGGAGATGCTCACACAGCCAGGAACTGGCCACAATTTGGTGATGCCTAACACAAAAGCGAAGTAGAATGGGCAGGTGAGCCAGTCTGGTCTAGTGGTTAGGGAGCCGGACTCTTATTTGGAATGCTAGGTTTGATTCTGCCCTCCTCCATGAAGCCGGCTGGGTGACCTTGGGCTAGTCACAGCCCCTCCCATCTCGCAGGGTCTTCTGCTGTGGGGAGAAGAACAGAAGGTTTGTCAGCCGCTTTGAGTCCCC
>MTQE01002541.1:31750-69662 GCA_014337955.1 Aspidoscelis marmoratus | reverse complement strand
TGTCAGCCGCTTTGAGTCCCCTTAAATGGGTGAAAAAGCGGGGTAGAAAAACCAATTCTTCTTTTTTGCCTACCAATCACACTTTCCAGGATGCATCCCACTCTGTAGCTCTCTTCACCTCACACTAGAAAGGTCTCTGTTGCTCCTTTGTGGTTTTTAGGGCTTAAACTCCTGGCAGCACCTTTCTCCCACCCCCTCTTGGGCCCTCCCTTGCTCAGTTTCAGCTTGTCTCTCCCAGCTAGCGGCAGCAGCAGCCATCTCTTTCTGCTGTTCCCAAAAGGGCCCCTTTTCTGGGACTGTTTATAGTCTAGACATTCCTCAGGCTTTGGGAGAAAGGAACCTTTGGACACAAGGTGAATAGGTCTCCAACTGAAAGGGGTGGGGGCAAGGGTGGACCTGTCTTGTGGGACATCAGCCTGGCTTCTCCTTTCCTGGTGTTTCCTTTCTGCAGACATGTGATTTACATCTCCTCAGAGATAGAAGCCAGAAGCTCCATCCTTGACCTTTTGCTGTCCCCAGGGGTGGGTGTGCAAACTCTATTTTTAAGAGGATTTAATTCTTCTGTGAGCCAGTTTAGTCTAGCGCAGTGATGGTGAACCTTTTGAGCTCAGTGTGTCAGAATTTGCAAGAAAACCTACCTTAACTTGGTGCTGTGTCACATCTAGAAATATACATAATTTTGTGATATTTGTGGCTCTAGTAAAAAAGTTATAATTTTGATATATGTATTTTATTAAAAGCAAAAGCAAATAATTCTTTACATTAGTGACTTTTGTTGCTGATTTTCGTTTGCTAATATTCAATTGAAAGTTGGTATTTCATACAGTTCAAGAACAAGCAAGTGCAACACGCCCAGGTGCCAGGGTGACCATGTGTGTCACCCAAAAGGGCTTGGCGTGTCACCTGTGACACACATGTCATAGGTTGGCCATCACTGGTCTAGTGGTTAGGGGGTTGGACTCTTTATCTGGGAATACCGGGTTCGATTCCACCCTCCCCCATGAAGCCAGCTGGGGGACCTTGGGCTAGTCATAGCTCTCTTCTGAGCTCTCAGAGCCCCACCCATCTCACATGGGGAGAAGAATAGAAAAACTTTGTCAGCCGCTTTGAGTCCCCTTAAATGGGTGAGAAAAGCGGGGTAGAAAAGCCAACTCCTCCTCCTCCTTCTTCCTCCTCCTCTTCCTCTTCTGTCCCTTTGGTAACCATGACAGAGGCAGCAGGCCAGTTTCAGGGGGAAGGTTGTTCTGAAAAGACATGGGATTTTGGTCCGTCCAGCAGAGGCGATAGATCTAAACTTTTATGACTTTATTGCTGCATCCTTCTTGATTTGAAAGATATCACGTCATTCCAACCCACACGGAAGTCAGCTGGGTTTGGGCTCACACCTAAGGGACAGGACATGGTTCTAAAGATCTGAACCCCCCAATATTTGGCAAATCAGTGTGCCACAAAGTGGGAAGAGCACAAGGTAGAGGGTACAGATCTCTTGCCAACTAATTCAAGCCACTGAGCTAAGTTAGGTGCAGCCTCACCTCATGAGGCATCCAAGTTTCCTGGGTCTTTCCGATGGCCAGATGCACATCACACCGGTCTTAAAAGAGTTGCATTGGCTGCTGATTTGCTACCAAGCCGTATTCAAGGGGTTCACTTTGACTTATAAGGCCCCAAATGACGTAGGCCGCAAATATCTAGAGGAACGCCTTCTCCCATATCGACCTGCCCGTGCCTTAAGATCTGCAGGGGAAGCCCTCCTGGTTGTCCCACCTCCTTCAGTAGTAAAAGGGGTGGGCACGAGAGGGCCTTCTCAGTGATGGCCCCCAGGCTATGAAATAGTCTCCCCCTTGAGATCTGTCAGGCATTTTCATTGTATACGTTTAGGAAGGCAGTGAAAACACACACCTTTGCCCTGGCGTTGGTTAAATGGAAATATACTAGGGATGTGCACAAATGTTCCAAACATTCAAAATTTGATTGAATTTGGTCGAATGTGGACATGCGAATTCGAATAGAATGTCTTCACATTCAAATTTAAACATTCAAACGAATTTTGAACGTTCCAAAACATTCGTTCGAATGATTCAAATGATTTGAAAGTACGAAATTCATACGTATCTCTATGGGGCGCAACGGGATGCATACAGGGTAAAACGGGATGCGTACAAAATGCGTACAGATATTTATAACACAGGCAAATGTCGACGTTTGCATCTTCAAATACGAATGTTGTCGACGTTCGTGTCTTCAGATTTGAATCTAACATTTGAACAAATAGCTTTGAATGTATTTGGTTCGAATCCGACTTTATTGCATTTAGATTCTAAACGCTCAAATCGAATCAAACGTTTAGACATTCTATTCGAACGTTGCGCGCATCCCTAGAATATACTGTCTCTTCCCACTTTACAGACACTGTAATGGTTTTAATATATCCTGTTGCTGTTTTAACATATGTCTGATTTTAAATGTTATCTGCTCCGAGACTTTTCAGGTATAGGGTGGGATAGAAATATGAACAAACAAACAAACTCCTGACCTTTGACAACAAGGCTGTGTTATATATATGGAGCTGAAAGCTTCAGCTGCCATTGTGGCTCCCCGCCGAGTCTCTACATCATGGTAGTGTGAAACCTAGAGCAAATGCTGTGATGTTGATGGAACATAATTCAGGAACCTTGAGCCTGCTATACGCTTTTTCAGCACTGCCTGCCTTGGAACCTCAGTTTTTGAACGGAGAAAGGAACACCATTCAACAGAGAGCAGCCTCTCGCAATGAACTCTGGCCTTTCCCATACATAAGAGGATTTTGGGAAGAAGTTGAATGTGTATTTATTTGTTAAATCCTCCTCCCACTAAATCGTGCTTTCTCAGAACCTTTCTAGTGGACCACTATCACCCTCGGTTATGTCTGTCATCCATGTTAATGACCTTCAGAGCCAGAATTTAAAAACAAAACAAAACCACAAGGTTTTCATTATTGCTGTTGTTGCTTTTCTTGGGAAAAACTGTTTAATCATTGTCATTTGTAGTGCTTTTTCATCTGTTTGCTTGTTTAGTGATGATTGGGCTGTACTTTGTAATTTTTAAGTGCCTTGGTTTTTCTGATGTGAAAAAAAATTGTTGTAAGAACATGAGAACTTCCCCGGTGGGTCAGACCAATGGTGCGTCTAATCCGGCACTCTGTTCTTGCAGTGGCCGACTGGTTTCCCAGGGGGCTTGCCCTTGTCTCTGCTTGAGATGCCCATGGGCAGTTGGTGGGCCACTGTGTGCAACAGGATGCTGGACTAGATGGGCTGTGGCCTGATCCAGCAGGGCTCCTCTTAGGTTCTAAGCCAACCAGCAGGACATGCGATCACAGCTTGCTCTGCTTGCAGCGTCCCAGAATCTGGCCTTTGGAGACAGGTCATCTCTGATTTGGGATGTGCATGAATATTCATCACATTTGAAATTTTCATATGAATTTGTACATTCGCATTCAAAGTGAACGTTGGCTACATTCAAAGACTGACATTCTAATGCAAAGCACATGCTTTCGTGCATTTGTTTGAAGCTTTGTTATATTTGCAAATGTGGGGAGATGGCAAAAGGCTTTCCAGTCACACCTGCAATGGATTCAAAGTGGATTCAGAGCAGATTTGAAGTGGATTCAAAACAGATTTGAAGGGGCTTCAAAGACGCAACTTGCACGAATATTCAAAACATTTGAAATTTGATTGAGTTTGCTCAAAATTGGTCATTTGTAATCAAATGTCTATAAATTTGAGTTTAAACATTCCAACGGAGTTTTAATCTATTTGTTCAAATTATTTGAATATCTATATGTGTATGTATATGATTCGTACTTGCCCGTATGCATCTTTCCCACATCCGTATGCATTTGTACAGATCCTTAAGGGATGAAAATAGGATGGATATGGGATAAATACGGGATGTGTACGGATGCATACAGGATGCCTATGGATGCGTACTGGCACATACAAATGTTGTCGACATATGTGCAAATTCGAATTGAAGATTCACACGAATAGCTTTGAATGTATTCGATTCAAATTGAATGTGAATGCATCTGAATGTTAAAGATTTGAATCGAGTCAAATTTTTGGGTATTTGATTCAAATTAAATCCGGAAAATTGCATTCGTGCTCACCCGTGGATGCCGCTGATGGCAGGGATTCGAGTAGCATTCAAAGAACATTTGCAGCAGATTTGAATCCTACAACATTTGAAGTGGCTCTGTTCACATGAATGCGGTTTCCTTCATATTCGCTTTGATGTGAAGCGAACTCAGAAAAAAATCCATTCACATCTGACGCTGCCATCAGACCCAATAGCCGTTGACAGCCTTCACTTCCACAAATTTTTCCAACCCCTTTTTGAAATCATCCAAGCTGGTAGACATCGCCACATCATGTGGTAGTGATTTCCAATGTTTAACTGTACACCTCAAAAAGGATATTGTGGAACTAGAGAAGGTGCAGAGAAGGGCAACCAGAATGATTAAGGGTCTGGAACACCTCCCTTACGAAACCAGGCTGCAACATCTAGGCCTCTTCAGTCTGGAGAGACGGCGTTTGAGAGGGGTCCTGATTGAAGTATATAAAATTATGCACGGCATAGAAAAGGTGGATAGAGAAAATTTCTTTTCTCTATCGCACAACACTAGAACCAGGGGGCACTCTATGAAGCTGATGGGTAGGAGCGTAAGGTCTGACAGGGGGAAGTATTTCTTCACACAGAGGGTCATCGGCCTATGGAATGTGCTGCCAGAAGAGGTGGTGACAGCTACCAGTCTGGATGGCTTTAAGGTAGGGTTAAACAAATTTATGGATGACAGATGTACCAATGGCTACTAGAACGAATGCCTAGGTGCATCTTTCAGGCTGACGGGGGGGGGGGGAAATGGGGCGCTTCTAGGGCCATCTGCTGGGACTCGAGAGCAGGAGAAGGTTTGTCCTTGTCTCTGCTTGAGATGCCCATGAGCATTTGGTGTGCCACTGTGTGCGACAGGATGCTGGACTAGATGGGCCGTGGCCTGATCCAGCAAGGCTTCTCTTATGTTCTTATGTTCTTATTGCATCGAAGGAGTTTTTTCCACTATTTTTTCCTGTACTGATTCTTCTAGGATCCTGTTTCTGTTGGTGATTTAGTTGCTACATTTGATTTTTTTTATCTGCCGCTCTAACATTCGGGTGAATTTTTGTCATTGTTTCCCCCTTGAAATTGTGCTTAGTATAACTTCACTGGAAGGAATGCTACAGCAAATCTAAAACGCAGAGACATCATTTTGCTGACAAAGATCAGTAAAGCCAAAGTTTTAATTTTCCCAGAAGTAACATATGTCTATAAGGGTTGGACCATAACGAAGGCTGAACATTGAAAAACTGGTGCTTTTGAATTTTGAATCCTGGTGCTGGAGAAGACTTTTAAGAGTTCCTTAGACTGTGAAGGAGATCAAAACAGTCAATATTAAAGGAAATGAGCCCTGATTGTTCATTGGAAGGACAAATACTGAAGCTAAAACTCAAATACTCTGGCCACATACCGTGAAGACAGGACTCACTGGAAAACACCCTGATGCTAGGGGTTCCTCAGGGGTCGATCTTATCTCCCATGTTTTTTAATATCTATATGAAGCCGCTGGCAGAGGTCATCAGGAGATTTGAGGTGTCATCAATATGGAGATGACACCCAGCTCTATCTCTCTGTATCATCTGAATCAGGAGAGGCGGTTGAAGTGCTTGACAGGTGCTTGGATGCGGTAATGGGTCGGATGAGGGGTAATAAATTGAAGCTGAATCCAGACAAGATAGAGGTGCTGTGTGTCACTGGTTCTTAGGTCTGTGTAGTTGAGGGATACCATGTCCTTGATGGGGTTCTAATGCCCTGGAAGTGACAGGTGCGAAATTTGGGTTGCTCTTGGACTTTGCATTGACCCTTGAAGCTCAGGTGGAGACTGTAGCCAATAAGGCCTATTCCCAACTACGGCTCGTGCACCAGTTGAAACCTTTTCTGGACTGAGATGACTTGGTCACAGTTACCCATGCTCTGGTAACCTCCAAACTAGACTGTTGAAATGCACTCTACATGGGGCTGCCCTTGAAGACAGTTTGCAAGCTGCAGCTAGTGCAAAATGCAGCTGCTAGATTGCTGACTGGGACAGCTGGCCAGACGCACATCACACCAGTCTTAAAAGAGTTGCACTGACTGCCGATTCACTACCGAGCCCAATTGAACCCAACTCTGACTTATAAGGCCCTAAATGACTTGGACCCCAGGTATCTAAAGAAACATCTTCTCACATATCAACTTGTCCATGTCTTAAGATCTGGAGGGGAGGCCCTCCTGATTATGGCACTACCCTCAGCAGCAAATGGGTTTGGTACCCAGGAGAGGGCCTTCTCAGTGATGGCCCCTAGGTTATGAAATAGCCTCCCCTTTGAGGTGCGTCTGTCACCTTCACTGTACATGTTTAGAAAGGCAGTGAAGACGCACCTCTTTGCCCTGGCCTTCGGTTAAATGGGGATACACTTTTCCCTTCCCTTCCCACTTGCAGATGCTATTGTTTTAATACATACTGTTATTGTTTTAATAATGTTTGAATTTAATTGTCGTTACCCTCCCAGAGACCCCCAGGTATAGGGCAGGATAAAAATGTAAATAAATAAATCAACAGTAGACATGGGAAGGTGATGACAGAAGATGAAATGGATAGTCTCAAAGGAGAACCTGAGCTTTGGCAAACTTTAGGAGATAGCACCGAACAGAAGGGTCTAGTGTGCTATGTTCCATGGGGTCACAAAGATTTAGGTAGAACTGAATGACTGAATAACAACAATATCATACAAGCAATGTATAAGATGATAGCTTTAAAAAAATAGATCTTATATCAGTCAGACATGCAAACATCTTCCTGTAATTTCTAGGTGTACATATTCATTTTTTGGGTTATTGGGGTGTCTTGGCGCATCATCTAGACACAGTAAAGCCCTGTCCCCATGGAATTTAAAGTGTGCCAGGACACTCCTTTTGCCTCTGAGCGTCCCCATTCCAGGCTTTACAAGGCGCTTAGGGAGCTTAGCAAAGTGAGACACCCGCAATAAAATACGTGCACTTTAAAGAAGAGTTTCAGCGCTCTTCCGGCGATTTGCGGGTTTTGCTCACTATATCTGCCTTGAGGACGCTCCGTGGCAAAAGGGGCGGGGATTGCTTGCTTGCACACACAGCCAAAAAGCATTCACACATCTGAGAAATGCAGCAGGTTCGCTTCCTTTCCTTTGTAAAAAGAGCCAGAATTGCTCAGAATGGCAACATTGTTTTCAAGGGAAGCCTTAAAAGAGAATGAGCGAAGGATCGCGCTCCCGATCCTGCAGCCTTTTCTAACAGAGAACAAAGTGAAAGTAACTGCTGAAAGTGAATGAAAGTGACTAAGAATGAGCGCTCATCTGCTTTGCTAGAGGCAGGAAGCAGTTTCAAGAGACGGAGATCCGGCGATTTTTCCTTTTAACAAGAGAGGGGGCTGGGGGGGGGAATGCCTGGAAAGAGAAAACTGCTACCACGGGGACGGAAAGTCCGTTTAGATCGCGGCTGCCAGGGGGACGCTTATTCTGGAAGTGGAGGGGACTTTTAAAGTCAGCTATAACAGAGTGACTGCAGAGGAATCCGAGAGGGGCTAATAAGTCTTTTGGGGATTCAGCCTGAGTCTTCCTGCACTTGGTTTTATTCTGGAATACAGTCAGAACTCTGTATCTGCAGGGGATACGTTCCAGGCTATACCGCTGTTGAAGAAAAAACGTGGATAATGAGAATGCTGGGAAATGCACTCCATTTCCCATAATTCCTGTGAAATTTCACAGAATTGTCAGGGTGGGCTGGGCTGATCAGGTCACCATGGAAAACTGAAACTGCGATTACCGAATCAGTGGATATGGCGGTCCAACTGTATATCCTGGGATAGGGGGCTGTGCATCTCAACATTAATTCTCTCCTGACAGATTAAAAAAATATTCTGGTACAGCTTTATTTTAAAATTAATAGAAGCCCATTCTTTTTTAAAAATTAAAATGTTTCTAATATTTTATATTAAGGTACATGGAGGTAAAAATACCTTTTAAAAAAGTGTTTTTACTGCTCCACAGCTACCGAAGATCAGGGCAGCCACACACACTCAGAGCTGTTCTGGAATGGAAGCGGCTCCTGGGTGTGCGAATGTATGTTGTTGGAGCACATGCGGCCGTCCAGATCTTCCAAGTCCAAAAAGGCCCTGAGGCAGAAAATGGCTTAGTCTTAGCTATTAACAGCCCAACAGAAGGTAATGTAGGGCAGATGGTTCCACATCTTTGCCAAAACAAAGGAAGTGTGTGTGTTTTGGACTGTGCATCGTGGGAAGTTGCTTGGGAGGGAGAGAGAAAAATGGAGGCTGTAGGATGATCGAAACCAAGATGACTTCAGCTGGTTTCTACTCCAGTCTTATTCATGACAAACAGGTCCATAAATGGAACCGAGCAAGCAGTCAACAAATGCTGCATTGCTGAAATGAGCCCGTATCTGTGTGGACAATATGACATCTTTCCATGCAAAGGCAGAGGAACAGACTTGAAGATGTACTCCAGGCTTCCAGACAACTTTTAAAAAAACAAACAAGTGCATTGCTGTCTAGGGAGAGGTAGATGCAGTTCAGAACTGCTGGAGGGCCCTAGTTGGTTTAAAACATCTTTTTAAGAAGCACACTTGGGACTGGAGGAAATGCTTTGGAAAAAATAAATCAATTCACCAGGGCATTCACAAAATGTTATAGACATGATTCTGATTCCTGGCTTACTAATAGAAGGATGAGGGCTGAAGTCCAGGAAATATTTTGTCTGAAATCACTTGGTATAGCTTTAACAAGTTGTTGTGGACTACCACTGGTTGCCTGCATGGGCTCCTCCGTGCAGTTTTCTTGGCAGGGATACAAAAGTGGTTTGCCATTGCCTACCTCGGCGGGGTGGGGGGAGGCTGGGGATCAAACTGGCAACCCTCTGCTTTCTACAGCCACTCCCAGGTTCTATGGGCAGCTCTGTGGAGTTTTTTGGGCAGAGATACAGAAGTTGTTTGCCAGCGCCTGATTCTGGGGCAGGGGTGGGGATCGAACTGTCAACCTTCTGTGTTCCAGGCAGTTTGTTCTACCACTGAGCTTCAGCCACTCCAAATAGGGATGAGTGAAGAGGCCCTTCTTCCAAGTTCCCCATGTCCATATCAGTTCTTGGTGCTTGTTTGTTTAACAAAATGTTTCCCTTATGCACGCAGTGTTGATAATCTTTGCAAGCAGTTTTTCTGCCTTTTTTTTTTTTTTGGCAGTCTGTTGGCCACTGTGAGAACAGACTTCTGGACTAGATGGGCCACAGATCTAATTCAATGGAGCACTTCTTAGAACCTGCTGGATCAGGCCACAGCCCATCTAGACCAGCATCCTGTCTCAAATGGTGGCCCGCCAATTGCTTCTGGGCATCTCAAGCAAAAGGCAAAGGCAAAACCTTCACCTGTTCTTGACACCCTGCCAAATGGACTTGAGAAGCCTCTTGCCTGTCTCTCCAACCCATAGATAATATCTAAGCATCCATTCTAGTAGCCACTGATACACTTGTCCTCCATAAATTTGTCTATATTTTCATGCAATTGCATGGCAGGTATTTTGGATGCAGTATTATTTTCACAGCTGTGAAATAGGTTTGGTATCATTCCACCGACAATCCACTTCATTAGAACGTAAGAACATCAGAGGAGCCCTGCTGGATCAGGCCACAGACCATCTAGTCCAGCATCCCTTCGCACATAGTGGCCCACCAATTGCCCAGAGGTATCTTAAGCAGAGACAAGGGCAAAACCTTCTCCTGCTCTCGAATCCCAGCAAATGGCCTTAAAAGCATCCTGCCATTGGTGGTTCTTGTGTGGAGATAGCCTGAGTCACAGCCCTTTCATGAAACTCACATTTCCTCTGAAGTACTCGGCATTCAGGAAAGCTTTAGCTCCAAGAAAAACAATAACGCAGGAGGGGCTGTGATGTAACCCATTACCCATACCTTAAGATCTGCAGGGGAGGCCCTTGTGGTTGTCCTGCCACTTCAGTAGTAAAAAGGCTGGGCAGCTGGGAGAGGGCCTTCTCAGTGACGGCCCCTAGGCTAAGGAACAGTCTCCCTCTTGAGGTGTGTCAGGCACCTCCACTAGGGATGTGCACAGATTTTTTTGTACGCGTTTGATTTGTATTGAATTGAATGCAAGAAAATTTGTATTCTTTTGATTAGATCCCCTTTGAATATGGTAGGATTCAAATTTGATTAGCATGTTTGCTACGAATCCGATCTGAATCCCTGGTACAAATCACTTACACATCCCCTCTTTATCGACTCTGAATATGTCAGATCTGCTCTCGATCCACATTGAATGCACTCTGAATCCTCTTTGAATCCACTCTGGATCTGTTGTAGATGTGACTGGGGCAGCCACTTTCTCACCTCCCTAGGTTCACGAGTATCAAATCTTCGTACGAATGTATCAAAGCATTCTATTCTATTCGAATGTCAATCTTCTAATGTACCAGCATTCAATACAAATTTGTATGAATTTGAAATGTGACAAATCTTCATGTACATCTCTAACCTCCAACGTACATGTTTAGGAAGGCAGTGAAGAAGCATCTCTTTGCCTTGGCCTTTAAGTAGACGGGAATACACTTTCTCTTCCCACTTCCATACACCGTTATTGTTTTAATAGATACATTTGATTTTAAATGTTGTTACCCACCCTGAGACCTTTGGGTATAGCATGGGATAAAAATGCAATAAACAAACAGACTACAAGGAGGGGTTTTGACCCAAAGATGCTTTCTTGTTGGGTTGCCAAACATTTGCAAATCATACCCTCTGAGCTGAGTTTTCTAACACCCTTCAAAGATAATATGAATAATTGGCCGATGGTTGAGTGAACACAAATAAGTACAGTCCATCTTAACAGGCTTCTCTTTCTTTGTTCCCAAGACTTGGCCAAATAATTATTTAATGAGATTCTCTGAAATATTTTCTCCCTTGGATGACTTCCTAGCATTAGAACAAATGTACAGGAAGCCTGGAAGTGAATCAGACAGTACTATTCGACTGTCCAACTCCTATACGTGCCTGCTGCAAAGGGACAGAATCTGCCATCGTGCAGATCCTGTGTTCAAAATCTCTGAGGCAAGGCTGTGGTCGCACTTAAGGTTTAACCCAGCTTCAGTCCACTATCAGAGCGAGATAATACATCAGCCAAGTGGCAAGCTGTTTTCTTTCAGCCTTAAATAACTCAGAAAATTCTCCCTTGGGATAGATAATGTGGAAAGAAAATTACTGGCCACTTTGCTGATGCGTTTTCTTGCTTTGAAGGTGGACTGAAGCTGGTTTAAACCTTACGTGTGAATCACAGCCTCTGAGAAATCCATGACCCTTTCTGCCCTGGGCCTTGTTCAGAATTGTATCCCAGAATAGGGACCTGCCATTGGCACGCTAGTTCAGACTATGGCAGATCTCTCTCTCTCTCTCATGTGTGTGTGTGACTTATTGAGTGCAGTGGTCTGCACTACCATGTGGACAGCTCATGCTTATTCCAGAATATAATCTGGAGTAAGGACCAGTGCCAAAAGTGCCCATCTGTCTGGCCACTGTCCCAAGAACTTCTGAAAAGGATGAAATTTCTAACAGTCTTTCTCCAGAAGACCTTAAGCAATAGGATGGCTCTTCTGTTCTTTATGATGGCTGTTTATTTATTTAGATTTTTATCCCACCCTGTACCTTAGAAAGTATTCAGAGTTAGCCAGTATCTAAAAGTTGTACTTTGTTCTTGCCTGCTTCTGAATTTCTGTAACATCTGCTTTTTAGCTGGAACATTTTTTAGCTGATAGCCCTTCTATCTAATTAGGGTGGCAACTTTGTAACTAAATATTAGCAGCTCTGCAAATCCAAGGAGATCTTCCAGCCTAGAATTATTTTAATGAGAACATTTGAAATGGTAGTCCAGCTTCCCGATTACAGTTTTTAAAATAATATGTAGCCTTGGTGGTGCTCTAGAGAGTGTCATTCCAGTTTCCATGGCAATGAAACATGTAAAGGCCCAATATGGAGGGCATTTCAGAAACTTCCCAGAATCCTCAGTAGCATCCTTGGGTCTTGTGGCCAATGTGCAGACTACCTGCTCAGAAAATGAAGAGCAAAGGCCCTGGTCACACCTTGTTGAAATAGTTTGTCTTATTAAGGAACTGGTCTCAAAATGCACTAACTCTGATCACACTCAACACCTGATAATTCTTCCTCAGTTTGGGTTGCTATTACTGGCTATGTGAGCCAGTTTGGTCTAGTGGTTAGGGAGCTGGACTCTTATCTGGGAATACCGGGTTTGATTCTGCCCGCCCCCATGAAGCCAGCTGGGTGACCTTGGGCTAGTCACAGCTCTCTTCTGAACTCACAGCCCCACCCATCTCATAGGGTGTCTGTTGTGGGAAGAAGAATAGAAAGCTTTGTCAGGTGCTCTGAGTCCCCTTACATGAGTGAGAAAAGTGGGCTAGAAAAGCCAACACACCTTTCTGCTCCTGTCCTGAGACTCCTTTATGACACTTTTCTGGGTCCCCCCCAGCTCCCCTTCACTCTAATAGGATAAAAATTCTGTCACTCAACAGTGTGTAATCACGTATTGGG
Organism: Aspidoscelis marmoratus; assembly: GCA_014337955.1. NCBI lineage: Eukaryota > Metazoa > Chordata > Lepidosauria > Squamata > Teiidae > Aspidoscelis > Aspidoscelis marmoratus. Next base: position 56,967 of record MTQE01002541.1, on the reverse strand, counting down.
CAAAAAGGAAGGCAAATTCACGTAGTATCCACCCACTATAGTCCAGTTCAGCCTTCTTTAGTCCTCTTCCCCGATCACACCCAAAAAATGAAAACGGATTAACACTCTGTAATGGCTTGAGGCCTGTACAAATCAGGACTCAGGAAAGTACTCCTGAAGGGAGGAAAGACCACAAATAAAACAGGTTGGACTAAAAAGGTGTGAGCAGTGTGGCCTGAAGCTGGACTGGAGAAGGATTAAAGTGAAGGTGTGACCACAGCCAAAAGTTTTGAGCAACACTGATTTTTTTTGCTTTGCTTTTATCGTTTATTTCAGTGCACGAAATTCATCCATCCTTGCTTCTTGGATGGGCAGCAATCCTTTCTACCAAATCTGTATTTCTATTCTCATTAAAAAAAAAAAAAAGATTTTGAAGCTCAGGCTGCTGATATACTGCTCCATAATGTAAAAATACTTTGTAATATGTGGAATAGTTATAATTTAAAGAGAATTATGTACATAGCACCTGGATTGTGCAAAGAAGGTTGCATCCAGAATAGAGAAGGCTGTGCATTCCATTGCGCAGTTGGGGCATGGGTGTCACACCTGACACCAGATACTTCGTAGCGGCAGCACATCATGTTGCCACTACTTCAGATTTACCTGCTGTGGAATGATGAACACTTACTCCGCAGTATCAGGTAAATTCAAAGTTCCCGCCAGTCTGGACAGCTCCCATTGGCCGCTGAAGGTGTGCCACCGAAGACTCGCAGCTGCCAAGGAAGAAGCCGTAGACCTGCATTTCAGGTGTGGACAACAGCTGCGATTTTTCTACTGCGGATTTTTTTCCACAATTCATTTTTAAATTGACCTTGGCCAGGGTAGCTCTTTGAATAGAGATCATCTTCTAGTTTGTCCTAGTGGTTAGGGCATCAGAATCTTATCTGGGAATAACAGGTTTGATTCCGCCCTCCTCCATGAAGCCAGCTGGGTGACCTTGGGCTAGTCACAACTCTCTTCTGAGTTCTCACAGCCCCACCCACCTCATAGGATATTCAGTTCTAGGGAGAAGAATAGAAAGCTTTATCAGCCACTTTGAGTCCCCTTAAATGGGTGAGAAAAGCGGGGTAGAAAAGCCAACTCTTCTTCTTTTTCTTCTACTTCTTCTTTTTCTAACAGAGTCCAGTCTCCTGATAGGCCTTCAAATGTAGGGAAATTCTCTGTGGAGTTGATGCCTGTCTCCTCTTTCTGTCGTTGGGCGTGCTCAAGAGGATCCTGGGGAACATTTGTTGAATATGTTTTGACCTGGATTCTTGCAGGACACAGGAACTTGCCCATGATGGCCTAAATGGCCAGTTTGGTTCAACTCTATGACCCAGAGCACAGGATCATAGAGATTTTGGCTTGTCGTTTGGAGCACAAGCATTGTTGCCTGGTATGAAGTGTGAAAAGTGGATTCATGGGGCCTTTTTTCCACTTGACCTTTTTTAGGAATATATCTGGCAATAGGAACCTGTTGTCCAGATATCGTTGCAGAGACTATGGCAGCCCCCTGACAAGGCCTGCTATAGTCTTTATTAGCAAGAGGACTATGGATCTCTATCATGAAATATATTCCAGAATAAGGCCAAGCGGGGAAAGGGGCATGCTCTGGGCTCCTAGGTCTGATGAATGCTACCCAGTTAATTTTTATTAATATATTTATATCCTGTCCTATATCCAAAGGTTCCATAACAAGAGATTAAAAAAAATGATTAAAAGAGTGGCAGTGTCTGCATGGGGAGGGGATGTTCCCTCTGTCAAGGGCCAGGGATAAAAGATACATCCTTAGAGACGTTCTGCCCATCTCTTGTAGGCCCTGATAAGAATCCCGCTTGCTCAACCATTGTGAGTTTTGGTAGTGTGCTGTAGCATGTTGTGGAATCAGCTCCTGTAATTCTGGATTACAGAGGTGAGCCATCTGATTCGGAATAAGCCCCTTGGTCCAATTAAACAGGTCTACAATAGATCCAGATTAAAGACCTCTTAATCTGGATATGGCTCTGTCTTGTGCAGACTAAGCTGGAATAAATCTGCATTCATGTGGAGGCCCAGAATCCGGACAAGAGGCTCCTAGCTCCAGATCTACCAGTAAGTACAGAAAGGCCTTGTGTCTCTGTAATGGTTTCACATTCTTTGGAATGGTTTTAACTGTGTCCTTGGAGTGGTTTTATTATAACCCAGCCTTAGGGCCTAGGGGAGGACAGAAATGTAAATTAATGGGCACGTAAACAAGTAATCCGTTCGTGATCGTTGACTTAAGTCTCTCTCTGTTTTCTCACACAGATGTTGAATCCTCTACAGAAGTGTGGCTCCGAAGGTTGTCTTGTCGACTGTGAATTCTTCCCTTGGCACCGAAGCACCCTTCACAAGCAGCACCAGAGCTGTGAAGAGCCTGAGGCAGAGAGCTGCCAGGATGGGCAGACGGAAGGGAAACCTTGCCTGCCGAGGATCCATTTAGAGGTCATAGAGCCGGCCAATGGCCTGCAGCTTCCACTACAAGACCCTGGTGGAGGGGTGTGGCGATCTTGCAGTGAGGGCCGTTTGGACCAGAAAGGAGTGCCATGTCCAGAGGAAACCGCTGTGGGTGACAAATCAGGAAGCGGATGGAGCCTGCCTTCTCCTAAATCTCTGAGGAAAGAACGGCACCTGAGGGAGAAGGTGGCCGCTGCGAAACAGCACTTGAGGAACCTTTTTTCAGGATCCAATAAAGTCAGTGGGTTTTCCATCTCCTTAAGCCATAATCTCCATTTTGCCATTAATTGCCTCTCTTCTTCCTCCCTCTATTTCTTCAGAACAGCAAGCCCAGATCTTTTTTCTTTCTTTCTTTCTTTTTTTTAAAAAGCTCACTTATATAAATATTTTAGTGTCTTTGTTCCCAATGGTTTTAATCTCTGGAATTTCCTGCAGTGAAAAATGTATCCCAAAGCTAAATAGAAAGCTGATAATTAATTATCAAGGAAGGGTTATGGCAGAGGGCCTGGGAGCCAGCGGAACAGGGATCCCAACAGTGGGATCAAAAACTGAAAATGACAGACGATCCGGCAAAGTTCAAACAAGAGAGCGAAGGGATGCTTTGTGGCCTTGGTTGCCCTCTGGGCTTACATTGCCCATGACCTCTGGTGGCTCAGATCACAGAGAGGGGTCAGGACTGTCAAGGAGAGGGGTGGGTTTCTCTATATTCAGTGTCTCAAGAGAATCCAGGGGCTCTTCATGCTTGTGATGGGTCCTGATCAGACCAGAGCTGGGAAAGAAGGTTCTGGATACAGCTGGATTCCAGTTCTCGTCATCCTTTGCCATTATCCATGCATTTCAAGGGCCATGAACTCCAAACTTCCAAGGACAGATGCTAAAATAGCATCCGGCCTTGAAATTCCCATTGGAGAAGCAGGAACCCAATATTAACCTAAAAGTGTCCCATTGGTTGGAATTTATGGTCTATCTAGTCCAGTAGTCTGTTCTCTCAGTGACTGAACAGCTGCTCAGAGAAGTCCACCAGCAGGACATGAGCCCAAAGCTTGCTCTGCTTGTAATCTCCCAGTTGATGGCCTTCAGAGATAGACCGTTGCCTCCTGTTACCAGAAGCAGTCCCACTGCCTTCAGAGCTAATAAGCATCGATAGCTGTGACATAAGGACACCAAGAGGAACCCTGCTGGATCAGGCCAAAGTCCATCTAGTCCAGCATCCTGGCTCACCCGATGGCCCACCAGTCCCTTCTGTTTTCTCTTTAAATTATCTAACCCAAAAGTGGAGATTTTCTGGATTGGATGATGACCACCTTCACACTTTAATTTTAACCCAGGTTCAGTTCACTTTCAGAGTGAGATAATGCATTGGCAAAGTTACAAACTATTTGCCTTTGAACATGAGAACATAAGAGGAGCCCTGCTGGATCAGGCCACCTAGTCCAGCAAGCTGTTGCGCACAGTGCGATCTAACTCAGAAAATCCACCTTTGGGTTAGATAATGAGGAAAGAAAATGACAAGTTATTTTGCTGATGTGTTCTTCCACTCTAAAAGTGGACTGAAGCTGGATTAAAACTTGGGTGCGAATACCAAACTGCTCGTCCCTTTACTGACTTGTTCTTTAATTCTGAAGATGGAAAAAACAGGCATAGCTGGTCTTTCACCCTGTTCTAGGTCAAACTCTGCCACACAGAAATGACATATACTGTTCGTCTGTTAAAATACGTATTCAATAATTCTTTTTCATGTTTGTGTTCATTGATACATCTGGGCCCAGTTCCCATTACAAGCTTAAAATGGTTTTGCTAAACCGAAATAATAGAACCAGATGTTAACATGAATTTGCCTGTTCCCATTACTTTCAACTTAATCGCTTTCGATCCGGATTCTGAGGATCGTACCTGGCGTACGTGACTCAAGGGGGGACTCAAGTGGCTACTTTTTAAAAGCCGCTTTTCAGGGCTATCCTGCCCTCTTCCTCCTGGCATGAACGCGTCACCCATAACGGACCCCTTCACGGAGCCTAGCTGGGTGGCTGGGTGGCCGCTGCTTGCCTGGATGGAAGAAAAACGGCAGCAACCAGCCAGCAATTCTTTCCCCTCCTCTCCTCATTGCTCAGGGCACGCAGCAGCAGCAGCAACTCAAGCCCCCTTCACAGCCACAGCCTTTAAAACAGAACTTCCAGCTGCTTTCCTCCCTCTTTTTCCCTTTCTAAAGGTCAGAACTTTCAGAAGTGCACAAATTTGCAACATTGTTATAAGGTGTGAAGTAGCTAGATCGCTACAGTGTAGCTTTAAGGAGTGGATTTTTATAGTGGCTGTTTTGAGGGGTGGATTTTATTCAATGAAATCACTATCTTTGGAAGCAAGCTATTGGGGGAGGGAAACCCTAAACACGGATTCTCATCCCTTAACACCGTAAGGTCCCCACAGTAAAAAATGTAAAACGTTTCAAGCGCACAAACCGGAGTGAGACCTGTTGAAATGAGGATTAACATTTACAACGCTTTGGGGCAATTTAACACGCGGAAAGCGTGTTAAGCCAAACTGACGTGTGGTCTGCCAGGATTGAAAACGGTTTGAAATCGAAATAAGGTTGTAATGGGGATGCGGCCACTGTATCCCAAAGCCGTGAAGCAGGTCACAGCTAGCAGAGGTTGAGGCCTCTGGAGGAGTCTGGAGCCCCCAGAATGTTATATCATGCAAACTTAAAACAAAAGCATACACATGAGTGAAAATGGAATAATAAATGCTAAGCTATGCAGCTTGAATCCCTGCAAACGACCTTGAGAAACCTCCTCTATCAATTTATTTATTTATATTTAAATTTATAAATATAGTTATGTACCTGTTATGAGGCTTTTCATAGTAGATGTTTGTGGTTTGGCCTGGTCTTTACCTGAGATACCACCTTCCCCTTCTAATGTAGCCACAGTTACTGTTTTATCTATTTTTATAGTGATTTTATTGTGACCTGCCCTGGAACCTTCAGATAGAGCTGGCTGGCTGGCTGGCTGGCTGGCTGGCTGGCTGGCTGGCTGGCTGGCTGGCTAGACAGGCAGGCAGGCAGGCAGGCAGGCAGGCAGGCAGAAAGAAAGAAAGAAAGAAAGAAAGAAAGAAAGAAAGAAAGAAAGAAAGAAAGAAAGAAAGAAAGAAAGAAAGAAATGCCAAGAAATGTTGGTGTGATCATTCTATCATAAACAGATTTTACGTACAAACAGGGCCAATATTTTGGACCTTGCTTTAGAAGGCTGCTGGGTTCTATTAAAAACAAAATAGATCCTTCTGCTCTGGCTATAGAGACTGTCTTGTAACATTTATTTATTTGGGAGACCTAGGTTTGCTTTAGTTGAGTTTGGTGCGCGAAGAATCCATATTTGCGCTTCCTAGCTTGTATCTTCTTTGCCTTTTGGCACTTCCAGATTTAAATTCAGGGCAATGCAGTGCTTGAGTGGGTTACTCACATTTCTGGGAATAATCGCAGGGGATCTTGAATTTCCGGACCTTTGAGAATGAAGTAGTATGTTGGGTCACTGAGCATTTTGGCTTCCCCCCCCCCCCTGAATTGCAGTCCTTGGCCTCAAGCGTGGAGTCAGACTTGGGATCTGAATGCGACGGCAGCCAACAGACGCGGCAGAGGCAAAAACACCGCCGGTGAGTGGCAGAAGTGGAAAGCTGTAAACTACTAATACTTTCTTTAACATTCACATCACTGCCAAGAAAGTTATTTGTTCATTTATTGCATTTATATCGTGTCCTATACTTCAAAGTTTCTGATCTTGCTAGTATTCCTTATCAGCAGGTGTACTGTGGGTTATAAGAACATAAAAGGAGCCCTGGTGGATCAGACCACAGTCCATCGTGTTCCACACAATGGCTCAGCCATTGCTTCTGGGCATCTTAAGCAGAAGACAAGGGCAAACCTTCACCTGCTCTCAGATCCCAAGAAATGGTCTTCAGAGGCATCCTGCTTGTCTCTCCAGCTTGGAGGATGTACCAAGGCATCCATTCTAGTAGCCATTGATATACCCATCATCCATGAATTTGACTAACCCTTTCTTAAAGCTATCTAGGCTGGTTGCTGTTTGGGCAGCAAATTCCATAGACCAATGACTGTCTGGGTCTGACTCTCCTACCTATCAGCTTCAAAGAATGCCCCCTGGCTCTAGTGTTGTGCAATAGAGGAAATATTTTTTCTCTATCCCTTTTCTATACCATGCATGATTTAGACTTCAGTCAGGTCCTGTCTGTCCAGGCTGAAGAGGTCTAAATGTTGCAGTCTGATTTCATAAGGGAGGCGTTCCAGCCCCTTAATCATTCTGGTTGCCCCTTTCTGCACCTTTTCCAGTTCCACAATATCCTTTCTGAGGTGCGGAGGTCAGAATTGTACACAATATTCCAAATGTGGCCTCACCATAGATTATGAGATTTATAATTCTCCCTTTTGCATGTTAAAGTGGAGTATTGGAGCTCCTAACTCAGCAGGATGCTCTGTCTACACAGGACGCAACGTGATCCAGATCAAAAGGCCCTCGATCTGGATCACCGGTAGACCTTCATACTGTGGTGTGCAGGCATACTAGAAGGGCCTGGTGTAGAACATAGGGCCTTTCTGCACTTACACCTAAGCGCGAAAGCTGGTGAAGTTCCGGGATGCATAAGGTATCTGCACTTTGCAGTGCCTGATGTATCCAAAACGTAGCCAGTACTTCCCTGAGCGCAGTAGCTGGGATTGCCTTGCTGCTGCGATAGGTATGCATGGTGGCATGGCAGCAACCGTGGCTGTGTTGCCTGGTCCCATGCTCCATTTGGGCACATTTTGTGCTCTATAGCTATATGTGCAGGGCACACGTGGAACCTTTTCTTGGATACAAGTGGCTCCATGCAGTGCGTATGGTTGTGTGTGGCAGCAGCTTCTGGAGCAAACGTAGAAATGCCCACAGAGGTATGCACATTTTGGAGGTGCGCCAAAGGGAGACTTAGGTGCATGCAGAAGGGAGGAATATAAATCTATAAATCTATGGTGAGGTCAAATTTTTGACTGCAGCATCCCTAAGGAGGAGAAGAGTTGGTTTTTCTACCCTACTTTTCTCACCCATTTACGAGGACTCAAAGTGGCTGGCAAAGCTTTCTATTCTTCTCCCCACAACAAACACCCTGTGAGGTAGGTGGGGCTGTGAGAGCTCAGAAGAGAGCTGTGACTAGCCCAAGGTCACCCAGCTGGCTTCCTGGAGGAGTGAGGAATCAAACCCAGTATTCCTAGATAAGAGTCCAACTCCCTAACCACTAGACCAAACTGGCTCACAGGACTCCAAGGCCAGGGACTTTCTTGGCTTTGAAGCGTGAACGAGCTTCAGGACCGGCATGGCGATTGCTCCAGAACAGATTGGGAGCTGATGCAGTCCATCAGGTCCAAAACTGTACCCTTAGTGCAGAAAGTACTTGCTGTATGCAAACTGGCTCTGAGCAGCAGAGTTGAAGGTGGCACCTACCAGAGATGCTTCAGAAACTGTTAGGGTAGGAACGAACAGGGCAGGAAGGGGCTGAGGTTTTGTCATGGCAAAGCCATGCATGCTCTTCTTTTGTGTGATGTTTTCAGAGTGGGGTAGCACCCTAGTAGTGGCTTTCCCCTCTGCAAGGTAACCTTTCTGCATTTCCTCAGCTCAAAGGACCAGAGACTGTAGCTTTGCCTCTCGTGTTCCAACCCTCCTCTAAGCTGCCTTTTCTAACACAAAATGTTCATGATTGGGGAGAGGGGCAGACCATTGTTTGAATAATCCCACCCCGAAGCCTTCTCTAAGCCTCCTCAGAGGCACCTCAGAAATGGTGAGGTCTTTTTTTGCTGTGTACGACAACAGGCTAAATAGGCCTCCCAAAGGCATTATGGGTCAAAACAAAGCTTGAGGCCATTGAATGTGCCTTACAAATCACTACAGCACACCCCCTCCCGCACTGATTTCAGAACCAGACATCAATCTCCGTTCTGACCCATCGTGCTTTTGAGAGAAGGGAAAAGTACCAAAATTGCTGTTGCTTTCTTGCTTCCCTGTTGATCTGGTGTAATATGAGCATTGTGCAGACTGCACCTGACTTCCACATTTTGTCATGTACAATGTACAAAATATTTCCATGACCAGTGCCTATTGTTTCTAAATATCTGAGAAACAAACTCACGTGACCTGTAAAATAGGTTAACTGGTAGCTTGAACACCCTCTTCTTCCCTAAAATGTCTCCCTGTGGGGGGATTAAAAAAACAAAAACAAACGGAGATGCCTTTAAAACATAAGAACATAAGAACATAAGAGAAGCCTTGCTGGATCAGGCCACAACCGATCTAGTCCAGCATCCTGTTGCACACAGTGGCCCACCAAATGCTCATGGGCATCTCAAGCAGAGACAAGGACAAACCTTCTCCTGCTCTCGAATCCCAGAAAATGGCCTTAGAAGTGCCCCGCCCCCCCCCCCAGCCTGAAAGATGCCCCTACACATTTGTTCTAGTAGCCATTGATACATCTGTCATCCATAAATTTGTCTAACCCTACCTTAAAGCCATCCAGACTGGTAGCTGTCACCACCTCTTCCGGCAGCACATTCCATAAGCCGATGACCCTCTGGGTGAAGAAATACTTCCCCCTGTCAGACCTTATTCTCCTACCCATCAGCTTCATAGAGTGCCCCCTGGTTCTAGTGTGTGCGACAGAGAAAAGAAATTTTCTCTATCCATCTTTTCTATACCGTGCATAATTTTATATACTTCAATCAGGTCCCCTCTTAAACGCCGTCTCTCCAGACTGAAAAGGCCTAGACGTTGCAGCCTGGTTTCGTAAGGGAGGTGTTTTAGCAATTCTGGATGGTATCTTCTGTTCCTGTCACTTTCCCTGATAGTATTTTGGGGTTGTGTGGTTCTGTGTGATTTGATCTTAGCATTTACTTTATGATTGATCTTTAAAGCATTATTTTTCATTATTTGATTTAAAAGGAGGAGGAATAAAAGAAACTTCCTAAAACTATGGAATTCAGGGAATCAGGACATACAATTACTCAGGTAAATTAATTTTAATATTTGCTATAATAAGAATAAACAGTGTGTGGTTGTGCGGTCCTGTGGGGCTAGAATTTCAGAGGTTCCACCAATTACCAGCAAATCCCTGAAAAGAAAATAATGTAATGGAGAGAAATTACATAAAAGCCACAGACCCATGAAGCTCCTAAGAGGCCTTTCTGCCCCTAAAACCTTTTCTGAGATCTTCCAGATAATTATAATTTGCGGTTCCGATTCTTTTGTGTGTTCTGGTTGAGCCTGTTGGAGCTGGTAAGCTGGTAGTCCAGCAACTTCTTGAGGTGGTGTGGGTTGGTCGCTTTTCTCTGAAATCAGGGGGAGAAGTATAATCACTGTAGCCAAAGGCCAGGGCAAAGACCGCCTTCCTGAATATATACAGGGAAAGGGCATGATGCACCTCGAGGGGGAGACTGTTCCATAACCTGGGGACCATTACCAAAAAGGCCCTTTCCTGGCTGCTCACCCAACTCACTACATGAGGCGGTGGGACAACCAGGAGGGGCTCACCTCCTGATCTTAAGGCACAGGCAGGATGGTATATAATGCAGTATAGTCAATGATGGGTGGAAATGAAGCTGTTATGTGAACTAGATTGTCTGGTCCTGCAGTGTATATTTTTGCCACCACCCCCAAAAACAAAGTCATAGCACCCCTTAGGTTGCCTCCAGACATTGCTTACCTATTCCACTATTTTGGAACAAAGCATTTCCAGGATTATTTCACTTTGCCCAGACATGATTGAGAATCCACTTTTTAGCATGTCACATAGCTAAAAAGCACTATGATTGCGTCTGGAAAACCAAATACTATTCCAAAATAATTTGGGGTTTTTGACCCTGTGTGGATGTGCCCTTAGACCTCCAACGTGGGCCAGTTTTTGTACCCCACTTTTCTCACCCTTAAGGGGACTCAAAACGGCTGACAAACCTTATATTCTTCTCCCTGTGAGGTAGATGGGGCTGTGATAGCTCACAAAGAAGGCTGTGCCTAGCCCAAGGTCACCCAGCTGGCTTTGTGGAGGAGTGTGAAATGAAACCCAGTGACTACAAGATACGGGTTCAGCACTCTAACCACAAGACCAAAGTGGCTCATAAAGGGTTATGGTGCTGTGCACTTGCAACAAAGCAAAGACCAGGGAATGCATATTTGTCAAGAACTAAACTTTGAAAGTGTCAACCCTGTGTAAGGAAATAGTCAATGTATACATAGGGCAGCAGCATAGTTCAGCGTCTAAGTAAAAAAAGTAAGCCTCTCTTTTGCCCTGCTGCTGCTGTTGAAACAGAAGCTGCGAACTAAATATATTATTAGTTTGGAAACCTTTTTGCATTCTTTGTCTAAATATAAAGGCAGCAAGAAAAACTTGAACTGGTGTTAGAGGATGACATTTATAATATGCCAGGAGTGAATTGTATGCGTTCTGTTTTAAATTTTTAATCTGTCTTGTTAACCTGTCCATTTATTATGCTTTTTCCAGGAATAGCTGTAAGCTATTTAGATCTGGTCTGCAGCCAGATCTGCTCTTGTGGTGAGGGCTGGATTGCCGTTTGCAAGTTTCCTTCCTGGCTGTAGAAATGAGCCTAGTGGTATAGTAAATAAACCTAGCAGTATTTAGTTTTTGAACAGTACAAGCATGGCAAAGAACACCAAGCTGTTTAGACTGTGGGCGCATTCCCACCTACTTCGACGGCGGATTACACTGGTCCAGATGTCCGGAGTAATCCGAGTTCTAATGAGGGTTAGGGTTGGAGGCCGGGAACCGCACTGAGTGCAAAACAGGCTGTTCCCAAACCAAACCCACAGGTGGGCACAAGCTCACCTGTGAACGGCATGGCACAGCACAGTGGTTTTTGAGGACAGGAGCCATTGCCCCTGCCTCTGCCACTGTCCAACGCTCACTCGCTCACCCCGGCCTCCTCCTCCGATCGTGCAACAACCATCCACCGCAGCCACAGTCCCTCCCCACACCCCCCACTTGCCCCGGCCTCCTCCAGTTCTGCAACACCGTCTGCTGTTGCTGCATTCCCTCCCCGCACGCCCTCCCCCCCACCCCGGCTCGCTCGCGTACGCCCCAGCCCCCAGTTTTTGCTGGGACTGATATCCGGACTGGATCAGAAAGTCCTCATTTCACCAGGTGTTTTTTTCCCCTTGGATTTCTGTAGGGGTTTCTGCAGAAAATCCAGGGGAGAAGAACTAGCATGGGAATGGCCCTTCCCAGATTCGATCCTGTGAATTTAATGGGAACACTGGTTCCCGAGTCTGAATCCCTTCCGGGTTTTAGTCGCTGTGGGGACATGGCCTATAACTTGTATTACAGAAGAGTTGGTAACAGCAACCAGACTTGATGGCTTTAAGAAAGAGTTAGAGAAATTCATGGAGGACAGGTGTTTCAGTGGCTACTAGAATGGATGTCTGGGTACATCCTCTAGGCTGGGGAGATAGGGATGTGCACAATTTTTTTTGTATTTGACTTGCATCGAATCAAGAAACGCAAGAAAATTTGTATTTGCTCGAATAGATCCCCTCCGAATGCGGTGGGATTTATTTCCAATATGATTGTTCAATCCCTTATGAATCCCATACAAATGCATACAAATAGATACGGATCCCATACAAATGCACCTAAATAGCATATGAATCCCATGCAAAGCTCCATACAAATGTATCAAAACATTCTATTTGAATTTGAATATCAGTCTTCTAATGTGCCAACATTCAATTCGAATTCAAGTGTCTGAATGTTACAAATATTTGTGCACATCCCTATGGGGAGACAGGCAGGATGTCTCCAAAGGCCATTTGCTGGGATTCCAGAGTAGATCTGCTTGGGATATTCATGAGCAATTGGTGGACCACTGTTGGACTAGATGGGCTGTAGCCTGCTCCAGCAGGGCTCCTCTTGTGTTCTTATGTTCATATTACTGGGCAGACTCTAAACGTTTGTAAGCCAGGCAGATGGCACTTGGACCCCTTCCAGCTGATTCTGCAAAATCCAGGCTTGATGGCACCACTAGATTTAACAGAAGACTATTGATACCTTTTTAATAGCTGCAAATGGCATGCAGGGAAGTGGCATGAGACCAGGGGCCTTTTTGCACTTGTCTTTATTCTGGACTATACCCTGGAATGGGGGCCTGCTGTCTACATGCTAGTTCAGGCTACAGCAGGTTCCAGTTGAGGCCCGTCAAGGTCTGCATTAACATGCTGTCAACAAGATGCCTACCCTGAGATATATTCCAGAATTCAGCCAAGTGCGAACAGGTGCCACGTCTTGGCAGATGTGGCAGTCCGATCTCTCAGTGAACGAACAAGTTGACATCATTAGCGCTAAGCTGCATTAATATACCTCAAGATACAGGTTTTGCAACACAGGGATTCTATCAGAAGAAGCAGGGTCACTTTGCACTTTTAGAGAAAACTGCATGAGAAATAGCATGGACACTTGTGTGGAATTTTGAAGAGCCTGAATTTAAAAAATCCTGCCAGCATGAGCTTGCCTCGAGATACAAGTTTTCTGAAGTTGGGATGGACAAGGACAGAATGAGAGAACTGGTTGTTACTGAGAGCCAAAGGCTGGACAAAGAGAAGCATTTTGGGGGAGAAAGCATCTCTCTGATGCATCTTCTAGGACAGTGATGTCCAACCTATGACACGTGTGTCACAGGTGACACGCCAAGCCCATTTGGGTGACACATATGGTCACCCTGGCACCTGGGCATGTAGTGCTTGCTTGTTCTTGAAGTGTACGAAATACCAACTTTCAATTGAAGATTTAGCAAATGAAATTTAGCAAGAAAAGTCACTAATGTAAAGAATTATTTGTTTTTGCTTTCAATAAAATACATATATCAAAAATATAACTTTTTTACTAGAGCTACAAATATCACAAAATTATGGATATTTCTAGATGTGACATAGCACCTGATTTAAGCTAGGTTTTCTTGCAAATTTTGACACACCGAGCTCAAAAGGTTAGCCATCACTGTTCTAAGAGTACCGTTTTTTGCCTGTACTCTTCTCTGTTTGTAGATTTTCAGCGAAGATAGCATATCGATATATCTCTTAAGGTATCTTCAGATGTGGTTTAAAAACCATGATTTTCCCAGACCCTATGGCAATTCCAATATATCCCTGGAAATTGTCCTCTGAAAAACCACAATATAGGCATGATGGAAAATACAGCTCTGGCGTCAGGTTTTCTGTCATGCCCAATTTTGTGTTTCATATGTTGTTTCCTTGTGGAAGCAGTGCTCTTGCAAGAGTACCCACATGTAGGAGGTGTGTGGGGAAAAAATGGGCCTTTCTGCACAGGGGCATTAATCCGGATCAGAGAGTCTCTGGTCTGGATCCAAGACCTCTGCATTCACATGTTAATCCAGATTGCAGAGGCCATGCCCCTATTAGGCTGGATCCGTCCACATGGGACAGAGCTAGATCCGGATTGAGAGGCCCTTGATCCAGATCTACAGCAGGCCTCATTAATGGCAACTACAGTCCAGCCTAACAGCTTGAATCCGGATCACAGATGAAATCAACTAACCTTTAATTAGGAACAGCAAAGGGGGATATTAGAACAATGGAGGCTTATCTAAAAACACTTGGCGGCTTCCGCATTTGACTAAATAAATCCGGATCTACCTCACCCGGATTTAGTAAATCTGGTGTAGAATAGATCCGGATTTACTAAATCCGGATGCAAGTTAGATTCGGATTTACAGATCCGTATCTAATAGATACGGATCTACCCATCCCCCATCCTTCCGCACATGTGGCGGAAGGATGGATTAAGAGGCGCACAGGACACAGGCGCGCTGCATCCTGGGTCCCTGCAGCCAGAATCAGGGCGACCACGACCAGGTAAGGAGGGGATTTTGGCCGGTCTCCCCCGGGTGGACTAGGGAGGGCTTCGGAGAAGTTCCCCCTGGCTCCAGAAGCGGCGATCCGCCGCTTCTGGGGCGAGGGTGAGCCGCGAGGTACAGTCCCCCGGTTCGCCGTGCTTGGATCCAAAGAGCCAATCATGGCGGGCCGGGGGAGGGCCCCAGGTAGGAACACTTTCGCTGTGCGGATGCATCTGAAAAGGATGCGTTTTCACAGCGAAACACCCATTAAGCCCACATCATATGTGGTGTCTTTTTAACACCCATTAAGCACACTTTAGGGACGGATAGGTCCGGACGCACCTCACCGGAAGTGTGCTTAATAGGTCCGACAATGCGGACGCGGTCTCTCAAAAGTGTGCCGAATGTGCGTTGCTGTGCGGACCGCCTCACCGGAAGTGTCCTAAACAGCAATGCGTATGTGAATGTGGGATTCCGAATGTGTGCTTAATGGATGTTAAAAGGCCTGTGCGGAAGCACCCCTAGTCTTTTTATACTGCCATGTGGGCTAATCTCTCCTTCGTCTTCTCCTCCTCCTCCTACCATCATCATCATCATCATCAAGACACTTTTAACTAGCTACTATATCAAAGATGTTAATGTTGAATTATCTGTATCTATTTATTCATTTATTGCAGTATTTATATCCAACACTTCACCCAGGATATATTTATTTGCTTACAGTTGTAGATGTAATAGAGGAATCTAGACTTCCTCACAGTAGTAACAGAAGAATCTAGACTTGAGCACACCCAGTAGAAATTACAGTTTCCTAGAAACGCATCTTAACCTAACTCTCTTGCCCATCAGCTTCATAGAAAGCTTACAATAGCATAATAATTATCCCTTTGTATTTCCCCTGACAAAACTCTCTCCACCAATTTAAGACATCTTATTTGCTCAGGTTTTGTTTTTGTATGTATGTGTTTGCCTACCATCTTATGCATTTCTTTGAGATAATGTTCTTTTAGTATGAATAATTCACACCTCTGTACATTATGGAGTGCTTTGATGGACTATCTTCTTTTTCTTATAATAATGCTCTTAAATAAAATAAGCCCTCAGTGGAAAGTCTGATGTAACTCTTTGAACAAAGGGCCCCCCAGCCCCAGGAGCTGGTTTCTTAAGCTGTAGGTGTTTTCAGTTTAATTTATTCAGGTACCTTCTCTCCTTTAGGCCAACTCCTGAGGAGGCCCAGGAATGGGCTGAATCGCTGGAAAAGTTATTGATTCATCCATGTAAGTGTGTGATTCATCCAACGGGTATTTTGTATGTATTGTCCACACAGTCCTGAGTAGCACAAGGAAGTACAGATCCTCAAGAAGAGACTCTTAGGTCATGCGTTCGGACATAACAATAGGGGCACCTCAGAGAGACCGTGTGTGGCCCCTGTGTTCCCAACCCTTCTCTAATCCACCTTTTCTAACACAGAATGTTCTCAGGAGAGGGGGAGAGGCAGACTGGTGTGTGGACAATCCCACCTATAAACTGTCTATAAACTGCCTCATAAGTGTCTCAAGAGATGCTGGTTTTTTTGCTGTGTCTGATCACAGCCTTGGTATAAATGGCTTCCTCCACAACCCCTTTCCTGTTTGGCTTTAGTTGAGCATTGTGATACAAGACTACAAACCACACAAAAGCTCTCTAGGTCAGAACAATGGTCCTGTATGCATGCAGGTTAGCATAGAGGTCAATGTGGGAAACACAACCTAACAGATTTGTAATATTTACTGTCAATTAGTGGAGAGATTAGCTAACCTTCTTTGGCCAGCCTTGGTGACTCTGGCCAAAGATGGGATTGGCTACTCCCCACTCTCAGAGCACACAATCCTATAATACAATTTGCATTTTTTGGTTGGCCGGAGAGGTTGAAATATCTCTATATTTTTAAACGTTATCAGATCTAGAGGAGGTTGTAATTTCCGAAACCAACCTGTGCAAGTACTAAGACCACAAGATGAGGACTTTCTTGAAGACCTGCCTTTCTCAGATGTGCAAAGGGCAGTGACGAGCAACAGGGGCCTTTTCAGTGATGGCCCCAGGCTTTGGAACAGCCTCCCTCTGGAGGTATATCAGGTGTCAATTTTGTACGTCTTGTTGAGCCTGGCTAGCAAGCACCTCTTCATCTAGGCCTTTGATGTTTAGCTTCCTCTAAGTGTTGTCCTCCTAAGGAGGATGGACAAGTTATATTTTAATGTATATTTTATATTGTTCTATGATTTTTATCTTTTTATTATTGTTACCCACCCTGGCTCTCAAACAAAAGAAAATAAAAAGGCTAGATCTACAGTAGAATAAGGCCAACAGTGATTACTATATTTTTTTTGTCATATAAGGCCTACTTTTTTTCTAAGGCTGCTTCCAGATTTATCTTTAAATTTGGCAGCCTTTGTGCAAAAGCTAGCCTTCCATCTAAGTGGCCTTAAAGAGGCTGTCCAAACTATCACAAGCCCAGTGTGATGTGAGCAGAGTGGGCAAAATCCAGTTTTCTGAGGTGTCCTTGGACCAGTGTTACGTGTCAGATAGCATCCTGGGAACTTTTTTTTAACAGCAAGGCATGCTTGGAGTGAGATTTCCTGCCACGCTCTACATCCATCCTTTCTGGGTTCTTGGGGGTAGCAGTGGGCTGTGCTGGTCTTCCTACCCCATCCTGTGGGCAACGGAGGTCTAGTTGGACCACTGAGACATAGCCTAAGTAGGTTTGTTTCAAGCAGTGCCTCCTATCTTTTGACAGACTTTAGCCAATGAAAAACAGAAGTTCTAAACCGGTCCTGGTTGTGACAAAACAATAATGAGGAAGGAGAACGTTTGCATGGCTGAGGCTTCTCTGGTTTTGACAACTCAGGAAAAGGTTGCTTTTGTACTACAGTTCCCATGATCCTTAACTTGGGTAACCAAATGGCTGCCTCGGCTAAGGGCCATGGGAAATGTAATACAAAAAAAGGACCTTTCCCAAGCTGATGTGCTTGCGTCATGCTAAATTGGTTTAGGATAATGTTTAAATGTGGTTATCAAGTGGGGAGAAAAACAAAATCTGTTAGGAGGTTGCTTTCTTTGCTTCATTTTTCCTCTTGCATATCATAAACTTCTAGTTTTTAAGTCATTAAAGCTTTAATTTGTCCCCTCCCCACCAGCATCATCAGAAGATCCCTTATTGTCTAGGAAGCAAAAAACAAACAAACAAAAAAACCCTGTTCAATAATACATGCAATTTCTTCCAGTAGTAGAATTTTAATTCTTTGTGGGGGGAGGAAGGATTTACATAACCTACCAAGCTCTTGTTATAAAAGAGAGAAATTTTGACTAGATTTTTTTCGGTATGCTCATCTCCTCTTCAGATGGCCGTTCTGCTTTTCACTCTTTCTTGGAATCGGAGTTCAGCGAAGAGAATCTGGACTTTTGGCTGGCGTGCGAAGAGTACCGTAAGCTCCGGGGCTGTGACAATCTCCAAGATAGTGCTAGAAAAATTTATGACCAGTATATCACCATACAGGCTCCCAAAGAGGTACGGTAAATTTCTGAATGCGGGAAAACTATCCTCAGCTCAGGCCGCCTCCAGATGGCGGCTGGATCTCACACTAGGACAGTGGTTCTCAACCTTCCTAATGCTGCGGCCCTTTCATACAGTTCCTCATGTTGTGGTGACCCCCAACCTAACCCTAACCCCCAACCATAAAATTATTTTTGTTGCTACTTCATAACGACCCCTGTGAAAGAGTAGATCGACCCCCAAAGGGGTCGCGACCCACATGTTGAGAACCACTGCATTAGGAGGCAATAACAACGTGGAAAATCCTCCCTTCACAACTATCACCTCTTAGCTGAACAGCGCCAAGGTTGGCCAGTGTTGTCTCTGCACATTTTACCAATGTGCATATCTGGGCATTTGACTGCCCCAAATGCCCGGATGTGCATGTTGACACCTTATTTATGGACAACAGATGTATCAATGGCTACTAGAATGGATGCCTCAGTACATCTCTCCGGCTGTGGGGACACGCTGAATGCTTCTAAGGCCATTTGCTAGGATTCAAGAGCAGGAGAAGGTTTGCCCTTGTCTCTGCTTGAGATCCCCATGGGCGATTGGTGGGGCACTGTGTGCGACAGGACGCTGGACTAGATGGGGTGTGGCCTGATCCAGCAGGGCTCCTCTTATGTTCTTATGTTGTGTATGTATGGATATCTGTTTTGACCTTCACACATGCACGGTGGATGGAGCAACCACGTTGGCTCCATCCACAAGGTAGGTAAACACATTATTGCTGGGAAACCAGCAACCAGTGCTGGATTTTCAGCAATAGTTTTTTTGTACATTTTGGGCAGGGGAGGGGGGCTATGGTGGGGTTGCCACAGGCATGTGTGACACCCTCGCCATCCCAGCACCATAATGGTGCTATATTCCCCCTTCCTTGACCCTGTTCATCCTTCTGAACCTGACTTCTCTTGCATTTGAGATGAAACCAGCATGTCGACTCTTGAAAATACGCATGCGGAAAACACACACATTTGTTACCAAGAGCTGTGCAGCCTGTAAAACTCATTTGTTTCAGTTCTCAGGGTTTTTTTTTTTCCCTTTTCCCTTTTCTCCCCTAACCAATCTGTGCATGCACATTAATGATTAGATAAAGCAACCCCAATATGATTGTATGCTAAAGCACTAGCTACACACAGGCTTACCTTCCTCTTTAATGTGAATTTCCATGACTGATTCTGAATTAATGCACAGTAAAACTTTCCTGTAGCTGCTGTCTGAATCACATTAGAGCCCTTTTGGGGGAGGCATTGGTACCATTTGCCTGTGGATAGACGTGTACTTTAGTTGAAATACTGCGCACAGATAGGCATCTTGCACAGACGTAGCTGTAGAAACAAACTGCAGTTTCTGTTTGGAAAGTTACGTTTCATCAGTGACCGTTTTTATTTTGCTGAACTGAAGCAGAGAAAAAAAGATTTCAGTAAAGAGCTGAGAGAAAACTGCAGGAAAACTGTGAATGTATCCATTTGTCATCAGTTTTAGAAACTGGGCCATTGACGCACCTGCCCTCTGTGCATTTATCTAACCCTTTTTTAAAGCCGTCCAGGCTGGCTGCTGTCACTGTCTCTTCTGATAGCAAATGACACAGATTAATGAACCTCGAGGTGCACAAATACTTCCCCTTGTCAGTCCCAAATCCCTTGCCCATCAGCTTCATAGATTTTCTTGTTGTGCGACAGAGAAAAGAACTTTCTCAGTACCTCTGGGGGCTCAGTGCACATCCAATCTGTTCGATTTTGTGCTCTTGGCAAGCTTCTAGAAGTTCCCAGTGGGAGCTTCACCAAACATGCCAGTGTGCAAAAGCATTCTGGGAAATCCAGCACCACCGCAGTCATTGCTCGCGATTTGTCTTTCAGGTTAACCTCGATTCGCAGACGAGAGACGTCACCAACCGGAACATTTTGCTCCCCACTCGTTCCTGCTTTGAACAGGCACAGAGGCGTATCTTCGGTCTGATGGAGAAAGACTCTTACCCAAGATTCCTCCGATCCCTCGTTTACCAGGCCTTGGCCCAGCCAAACGGACATCATGCAAATGGGCCACTGTAACCCTGCTGCTGCTGCTGCTGCTGCTCCTTGGTCTATTCTTGGGACAACTCTAGAGCAGGAAGACCATAAAGTGCTCCTTCCACTTGGATTTCGCTCTTTGGGCTGTTAAGGATGTGGAAAAAGAAGTGAGGAAAATAGAAACACTTACCAGGTTCTCTGAGCCAAACAGTCCATGCTGGCTGGACTGTGGATTTCCCACATGTAGATAGTTTCTGTGGAGAAAACTTTTCCCTGGAAATTCAGAACTTTCCCTTTTTGGCATGGGCTACGTTTTGTGGATCTGTGTTTAAAAAAAAAAATAGAATTATGGAATTGACAACAACACTCTGTGTGTGTTTGTACTTCTGTGATCCCATGAGGAGATACTTAGGTGAGGTTGAACCACCTTCTTACTTGTGTTTTTATAGTGCTCTGTGAGCCAGTTTGGTCTTGTGGTTAGAGTGTTAGACTCATATCTTGTAGTCACCGGGTTTCATTTCACAGTCCTCCACAAAGCCAGCTGGGTGACCTTGGGCTAGGCACAGTCTTCTTTCTCCTGGTTTGATTCTGCACTCCTACACAAAGTAGGGATGTGCACAAACAAATTTACAGATTTTTGCACTGAACTGAAAGTATGGACGCTTGAATGCTCCCAGTTGGTGAATATGAAAATATGATTGAATTTTTGCCCTTTCACAGTATTTTTATTGGTGAAGTAGGCTTTCTCCATGGGAAAAAAAAATCCATGAAAATGTTCAGTTGCGAATGTGAAGTCTGAATGTTTGAATGAATGATTTGTCAAAGAATGAATTTTCAGACTTTCAGTTGCGAACTGAACATGAATTTTTCATTCATGCACACACCTAACACAAAACCAACTGGGTGACCTTGGGCTAGTCACAGATCTCTTTCGGAACTCTCACAGCCCCACCCACCTCACAAGGTGTCCCTTGTAGGGAGAAGAACAGAAGGTTTATCAGCCGCTTTGAGTCCTCTTAAAAGTGGGGTATGAAAACCAAATTCTCCTTCTCTTTCTTCTGTACCTAATGGTCTCAGGGCAGTTTACAATTAAAATATAATAGCTAAAATTGCCGTGGCTTTGGCTAACTAAGGGAGCAGTTTTTCCTCCCCATTTTCAGGCATTGTTATTGTTTTAGTGTATCCATTTTATATTTGACTTTTAACACAGTAACCCACCCTGAGACCTTCGAGTATAGGACAGGATAAAAATGTAAATAAAATAAAATAAACAATAATATTAAATAGGCAGCATTTCAGCTATTGAGTTCCATCAAGAGGAACTCTGAAATGTCTGTGTAGTATAGTGTAGTGGCTATCAACAGTTTTTGATTGGGCAGCTGCTGCTCTGAATTTCCCAGAATTCTTGACATAAGCAGGATCCCCCAGTCAGACCTGAAGATGAATGCAGCACCAAGTGACTACTGCTAAGGAAGGTTTATTTGAAGGGAATTTGAAGATTTGAAATCGGTTCCTCTCAAAGCAAGGTCCCTTGGGGAAACAATATTCACAAAAAAATCCACTAGGGGGCGTTCTGCAGCCACTTGCCAAGTTCCTTCTTTAGAATGATGCTGAGATTTCGGAATACAGTAGACTCCACGCAAGAAATATAAAATGAACAAAGTGTTTATTATTATTTAAGTTTTCACTTGCGTCTAGAAAACATTGGGTAGTACTGCAGGGTGGATCCACTAGGAATATAGAAAACTACTTGTGCTATGCCAAAGTCTGAACTGGCACTTTTTCTATGCCAAACACATGATCGATCTTCCTTCCTTCCTTCCTTCCTTCCTCTAGGCTAAACCTTTCTTCCCCCAAATTCAATCAGCAGGTTGTTCATCCCTATTATATAATATTGTATATCTTTAAACTCCCAGGTATACGTATGAGGAAAACTTTCCAGGCAGTCCACTACTAAAAGGTACTAACTTTTCTGTTAACTATTCACTGAATGAACATATAGTTTCCTTATATAGTACTAGAAATGGTAGCCAGACTTGTTGTCACCCTTTAAATTTAGGGGTGTGCAAAAGCAGTCTTCACTGATGGAACCTATATACCCATTATAGCTCTAACTAAGATTGTTTTAGCAATCAGGAAGCATCCACACCACAGCAAAACAGGAACCATTGTCCTCTACTTCCTGTGCATTGACAGAGTGGTTTCCTGTCCCTCTAGATGTAATGTTTCCTATGACTGGACTTTCTAACTGTGCACACTGCAAGCTCAGTGGTAGAGCATCTTCTTTGAAGGTCCCATGTTCAGTCCTGACTGAGTCCCCGGGAAAAAGGCAGTGGCAAAATATTTCTGTATTTTGCATCCCTGAATCCTCTAAGTCTTGCTTAAGTCAAGGGTGCCTTTCCCTTTAATAGCCCTCTTTTAAAGAAGAACAACAGGCACCTAGGGTCGTGCGCACATTTTTTGTGTCCGCTTTGCTTCACATTGAAGCAGATGGGAAGGAAATTCACATTAGTGTGAACAGAGCCACTTCAAATACAGTTGAATTTGAATCTGCTGCAAATGCTCTTCGAATCCACTTTGAATCCCTGCCACCAGTTGCACCTCCAAATCCCCTCTGAATCTGTTCCGAACCTGCTTTGATTCCGCTATAAATCCACTGCAGATGTGACTGGGCAACCTCTTTACTGCTTCACAAATATAATGAAACATCAAACCAATGCACAAAATCATTCGATTTGCATTTGAATGTCAGTCTTCAAATACATGACTCGAATGCAAATGTTTGAATTTGTGGAAACTCATTCGAATTGTGGACCTGACAAATAATTCATGCAAATCCCTACAAGCACAGACTAGAGGAAGCCATTTTTCAACTCCCCCCCCCCCGCTGAAAAAAAACCCCATAGGCTGAGTCCCCAAAAGACTTATTTGCCTCTCTAGTCTCCCTCTACTGTCACTGTATTCAAGCGGACTTTAAAAGTGCCCTGCACTTTCGGAATAAGCGTCCACACAAGGCTCAGCAAAACGTGCGTTTAAAATGCACCTTCCGTCCCCACAGAAGCGTGTTTTCTTTCCCCACATCTTTTTTCCCCGCCCCCTCTCTTGTTCAAAGGAAAAATAGCCAGATCTCCATCCCCCGAAATGGCTTCCCGTGCTGGCAAAGGGAGTGATTGCTCGCTCATTCACTCTCAGCACTTACTTTCACTCTGTTCTCTGTTTGAAATGGCTTGGCTGCAGCCATCGGCCACGCGATCGTCCTCTCATTTACTCTTAACACTTTCACAGATCACCCACTTCACACCTGATAACAATGTTGCAGTTCTGAGCAATTCTGGCTCTTTGAAAGTTCTGACCTTTACAAAGGAAAGGAAGGGAAGCTGCAGCATTTCTGGGAGATGTGTGAATGCTTTATGGCTGTGTGTGCAGGCAGCAGTCCCTGCCCCTTTTGCCATGGAGCGTCCCCAAGATAAATGTTGCGAGGAAAACCTGCAACTTCCAGAAAGAGCACTGAAACTCTTCTTTAAAGGGCACATATTTTGTTGTGGGTTTTCCTGCTTTTGTAGCGCTGGAAGCTCGTTCAAAACCCTGGCATGGGGGCGCTCAGAGGCAAAAGAAGATTTTTAGCAGACTTTAAATTGCTTGGGGACAGTCCCATAGACAACACCCACCATGTCCTCGCTAGGAGTATCCACACAGTGTCTGCCATTTCTCCAGTGTTTTGTTTTGTTTTTAGCCAGAACACTTGAAGCATTTCAAGTTCTGCTTCATTGCAGTAGACAATTTGGCCAATTTTCCAGATAGCATTTCAACTATTTGTGTTTTGACCTACATGCAAAAAACGTTTCCCATTAATCCCTTAGAGGTTATTTGCTATAAATATTTCTATGTAATTTGACCAGCTTTGGAAGCTTGTTTTTGTTGTTAAATTTGGGTTGTGTTTCCTCCTGTTTCTACCAACAAACCAATCATGTTGCCTACCTAAGCCTAACAAGAAATTAATTCTGACTATTTATAGTGTGCTATGAGTTCACCAGAGACCATCAACATCCAGGTCTGTCTTGCACCTTTAACAGTTGCACAGAGGAAGAAATTGAAGGACTTCTGCATCTTTAATAGCTGGATAGAAGAATGAATTAGGAATGTGCACAAATTTTTTTTAAAATTCAACTTGAATCAAGTGTAAGGAAATTTGTATTCATTCAAATGTAGTAGGATTCGAATTTGATACGAATGTTCAATATAAATCCCATATGAATCTGTAGTGGAGCTTCATACAAATGCATTGAAACATTTGATTCAAATTCGAATGTCAGTCTTTGACTGTGCTAAGATTCAATTCAAATTCTAATGTCCGGATTCAGCAGAATTCATACAAGTTATGTTATGAATATTCGTGCCCAACCCTAAATTAAAAGGCTTCTGCACCTTTAATATTGTCCAAAAGAAGGAATTAAAGGCCCCCTGCATCTTTAATTGTTGGATAGAAGAACAAATGGACAAATGAAAGGGCATCTGCATTTTTATAGGTTGTCCAGAAAAGGAAACTAAAGGACTTCTGCATCTTTAATTGTTGGATAGAAGAATAAATGGTTTCTGTACCTTTAATAATGGTCCAGAGGAGGGAATTAAAAGGCTTCTGCAGTACTGCATGGAAAGCAGTGGGTTGCTGGTTTGATACCCAGCCTCTCCTTGGAAGTAGGCAATGACAACATTTTCTGTATCTCTGCCAAGAAAACTACATGGAGATGCTCTTGGAGGTGCCCATGCAATGGAGAACTAAAAGTTTCCAAAGCAACAGGAGGCATCCATGTGGTATCCCTTTCCAGACCCAAATTTCCCTTTGATCTGTTAGCATCTGAAACATGGGACATTCAGCAAATGGTATGTCTTAAGTTCAAAAGTTCAGATGGTTTTGGCTGATTGCACTTTCCTTAAATAAATCATAACTTCCCCACATTGCTTCAGCTTCCCTGTTTAAGTGTCTGCTGGCCTCATAGTTCTCTCAGCTAAGTGGTTCTTTTGGATGAGCAGGGCTGGATGAAGTTTGGAGGACTGTTCTGAGGTGATCATGGAGTGATAACGGTGTGGAGATGACACAAGTTTTAAAATGTCTTTAAAGGGAAGGAAGGAGTTGGAAGGGAGAAAAATTCATGCTCCAGCTAGAGTGATGCCAGCCTTTTTTCCCTTTCCAAGGGTTACTGCTTTTCTCTCACAACACTAGAACCAGGGGGCACTCTATGAAACTGATGGGTAGGAG
>MTQE01002541.1:12565-24358 GCA_014337955.1 Aspidoscelis marmoratus | reverse complement strand
AAGCTGTTTTCTTTCAGTGTTAAATAACTCAGAAAATTCACCTTTGGGAACGATCATGTGGAAAGAAAATTCCTGATATGTTCTCCAGCTCTGAAGGTGGACTGAAGCTGGATTAAACCTTGGGTGTGACCACAGCCTATGTGTTGTGCAGGATTAAGTGTTCCAAAAGTGCACTTACCCTGCACCATGGACAGAGCCTCACAGCAACCATTCACGCATCTTCCAGGTTTGGAAGTCATGCAGGATGGTCACGTGACACACTGCACAAGCACACTGACATATGGTCTATAGCCAGTTTGGTCTAGTGGTTAAGGAGCTGGACTCTTATCCGGGAATACTGGGTTTGATTCCTTCCTTCCCCAGGAAGCCAGCTGGTGACCTTGGGCTAGTCACAGCTCTCTTCTGAGCTCTCACAGCCCCACCTGTTCTGTTGTGGGGAGAATAGAAAGCTTTGTCAGACGCTTTGAGTCCCCTTAAATGTCTGAGAAAAGCAGGGTAGAAAAGCTAACTCTTCTTCTTGTATAGTGGTTGTCGTGGTGACGGTACCAGCACATGCGCACTGGCGTTGACATCGGGGTACGAAGATGGTGGCACCTGGACACCATCTGCTTTTGGGTGAATGTCCGGGCATGTGAGGGGAGGAATTACATGTCTTCAGTGTTCACCAGTGCCTTCCGGAGTTGCTTGCACAGCAGGCAAGTCTTAAAAAATATTGTATCACACAGTTTCACCTTTTGACTTTAGACTGGTTTTCTGAAGAATTACTTGCTTCCTGTCGTAAACCGCCTGTGGAAACAACTTTTTATTTCTCTTCTATTTATTCCCCCTCCTCCTCAGAACAAGCCAGCAGCCAATCTTTTAGGGGAAATACAGTGCCGTTACAGCCGTGCTATGATGAGCTTGCCACATGTCATTCTCATGTTTCTTAGGGTGTGATCACAAACAACATTTCTGGGGTGTTCACTTCCAAAGAATTGCTCCATTTGTGAATGTAGCAAAAGAAAAGTTACACAACTTTTTAAAAGAAGCACCTAAAAGGCTCATACTTTTGTAGCCATCTTGACCTCAAAGTTTAACAACCCCTCCATAGCAATAAGAGCCTGTAATTCATTGGATGTTCCTGCTGATTTTCCATGGATCTGATTGGTTGGCAGTGGTAGCAAGCTGGGATTGGCTCACGAGCTTTATAGCCCTCCCACCCCATCCATCCAAAATGGCGGTTCTCCCCAAAAATGGAGAAATCTCGTCTACAAAAGGGACTCACAGGGAGAGACTTTGGGACAGAGTAAAGTGATTTTTCATATTTTCTGCTTGTTCCAAGGGTCTCAAAATTGCCCCAGAAGCATCCTAAAATGCATGTCTGAACAAATGCCCATAGTATCTTATTTCTGTTTATCCATCCTTTGCTGTGATGGCCTGTCTGAAGCCACAGTTTGGTTTAAGTTTATTATGGTTCAGTGGTTTACTGAAAAACAATACAATAAGTCAAGAACATGTAAAAATGACATTATTAATTTACAAATGTTTAAAAAATGAGTTATATTAGCTAGGATATCTAAGAACTCTTTAATTATTATTTATGTAAGTGAGGGACTTGAGTCCAGTTCAGTGTCTCCTCTCACCTATCATTTCCTTATAGATGAAATCAATAGGGATGTACACAAATGGTGTTTTTTGCATTCAGTTTGTATCATCAAATGCAAGAAAATTTGTATTTGCTTGAATAGATCCCCTTCAAATGTGGTAGGATTCTATTCAATACAAATGTATCCATACGAATTTCTACAAATATCCAATACAAATGCATATATATCCAATTCGTATCCGATATGTACCCCATAACATATCCACTCTGAAAGCATCAAATCTGCCCTGATTTCACTTTGAATCCACTCTCAAACCGCATTGAATTCACTTTGGATTCATTGCAGATGTGAGTGGCGTAGCCGCTTTCACCTTCCCGTTTCATGAAGGTTCCGAAGCTTCATACAAAGTTTCCGAAACATTTGTATTTGCACGAACGTCAATGTATGAATGTTGTAACATTCGATTCGTATACAAATGACCAAATTTTTACTAATATCAAATGTTACAAATATTTGTGCACATTCCTAGAAATCGAACATGTTTAACGAGCAAAGTGTGAAGGTCAACTACATCATACAGCAAATGAAAACAAAAGCACATCACACAGTGTCTGCATTAAGCAGTCTAGTAGTTGAATTTGGCATCTGTGGGGCAGAAGTTTGATCGCAGTAGCTCATACTGATTTAGGGAGTTTTTGTTATGTTCTCTCCCCCGTTCAGTTTCCTGGCTCCAAAGAATAAGGGTTGCCGTTCTCAACTCCGTCATCCTCAATTTGTTGATGATCACCATGGTTTCCCTCAGAAGTGGATTCGGTTATCTCTGCGATGGTTGCATACTCACTGCCAGGAGGCACAGGGGGAGCTGGGCATGTCCCTCCATCACATTGGCCCCTCCCTGAATCAGGAAGGTTCTGCAATTCAGCGTAATGTAAATTGGCTTCTTCAGGACACTCGTCCATGACCTGAAGAGGAAATATGAACAGTTGATTTGCACAAGAAGGTCAAGGCAGTGTGGACTGGTTCTTTTTCCATCCCATTTCCAAGATTGAAATGTTTTTGATTCGCCATCTGGGTTATTTTTTTTCCTCAAAAAAAAAATCAACACAATACTAATTCTGTTCTTGGTTTTCCAGCCCACTCTCTACTCTCAGACTAGCTATAGTATTTTAATATAATATAAAAACAATTGATTACATTCCCACCACCAGCCACCCCCCTCAGTTTACAACTTGTTAGAGCTGTTTTTACAGTTTTCAACAGTATACTGTTTACAATTTTAATGCTAAAATACTAAAGGAATCTTCTTGAGTAATTGGATTTCGAAAGTTGGACAGTATTAAGGGTGTACATGAATGGTTTTTTTTTGCATTTGATTTGTATTGAATCAAATGTCAGAAAGTTTGTATTTGTTTCTATAGATCCCCTTCAAATGTGGTAGGATTATATTCAATATTATATTCAATATCTGATATGAACACATATGTATCTAATACATATCCGATACGTATCCCATAATATATCTGATCTGAAAGCATCAAATCCAACCTGAATCCACTTTGAATCCAATCTCAAACCATTTTGAATGCACTCTGGACCCACTGTAGATTTGACTGGCGCAGCCGCTTTTCCACCTCATTTCACGAATGTTCTGAAGCATTTCACGAATGTCTTAACATCCAATTTGTACATGAATGTATGAATTCAAATATGAATTCATACAAATATCAAATGTTATGAATATCCGTGGACGTCCCTAGACAGTATAGACGCAGCTCCATGTGGTGCTGATACCCTGTGCTGGGGGGTATCAGGAGTTCCCCTTTCACCAAGTGCAAAAAGGTTGTCAAGATTAACCCAGAGAAACTTGGGAAAAGAGAAGGGACATCTCCATTCCAAAAGAGTG
This sequence comes from Aspidoscelis marmoratus, assembly GCA_014337955.1. Lineage (NCBI taxonomy): Eukaryota > Metazoa > Chordata > Lepidosauria > Squamata > Teiidae > Aspidoscelis > Aspidoscelis marmoratus. The sequence goes on along the minus strand of MTQE01002541.1, from coordinate 20,869 downwards.
GTTTTTATTATAGGGAAATAGCTAAAATGAATGTAGATGGGAATTGAACAAATTTGTTTGTTGGTTTATAGGATACATTTGTTTGTTTGTTTTGAATTTCTATCCTGCCCTGCTGGCCTTTGGGCTTTCCCTTCACTAGAAGTATCCTAGCTAGGGATGTGCACAAATATTCAAAATATTAATTATTCGGACAATTCAGATGAATTCGGACACTTGTATGAATAATCTGGACATTCATATGTGTACAGATACATACACATCACATATGTATCCATATGCATCCATACGGATAAGTATGGGATGAAAACAGGATGCGTACAGTATAAAAACAGGATGAGTACGAATGTATATGGATGCGTACTAGATTTTTATCATTGGAATCATACTGAATATTTGTATGAATAGATACAAATGTATTCATATTGGTCTGAATGTCCAGACATTCATTCTTCTTTATTCATACGAATCTGGATATTCAAATATTCTATATTTGAATCAAACTGAATGTCAAAAATTGCATTAGTGCACACCCCTAGTCCTGGCTGGGTCCCATCTGCAACTACATACCTCTGTCAACTTTTTCTTCTTTCCTGTAAAAGAAACAAAATAAGTCGTTATGACTGAGACAAACGCAAGAAGAAAAAGTCTGGAGATCAACCAAACAGAATTTCTGTTGTGTTACTGGTTAGTAAATTTAATATCCTTCTTCATTATATGGTTAGCTCCCCACTCAGAAATGGAGGCACGAAGGAGGCACCATGATCACTACTGAAAATAATGCTTCTTTGTCTCCATTTTGAGATAAAATGGAGGTGTTGCTTTCAGTGGTGGTCAGAAGGAAATCACAATTTCCTACCTTCAGCAGGTATTCGCAATTAAATTAGACAGAAATGAAAAGGTGTGAGCAGTCAGAGCTGAAGGTGGCCTGAAGAAAGTTTAAAGTGAAGGTGTGACCACAGCCCTGGAGGATAGGTTCTGGCACTTCCAGCCTTCCAGCTCAGCCTTATCCTTCAGCCTCTGGGTATTTTGAATAATCTCTTGTACTCAAAGGCAGCTATCATAGATGAGCACAACCGGAAGACCGTCCCTCTGCTGAAAGCTCGTTCATGAGCTTCCTATGAAATCCGCATGGACTTCAAAAGAAGCTCATGAACTGGCATTCACTTGGTTCCACTGCCCGCCCTTTACCTATGAGCTTGCATCCATTTCCGCAGTTTTACACACGTACAAAGGGATGTGTATGAATATCCGAATATTCCCTAACACACACACGCGTACACACACACACATCCTTCAATCCTGAACATCAATTGATCTGAAACACTACTCACGTTTTCTGCAGACTCGGCAGAGACATACGGAGAGGATAAGAACCAGCAACACCAGCAGAGCAGCGACGGCTGCTGCACTATAGAGTATCTCCTCGGGGATGCAGAAACCTGTTCCATCTCAAAAGGAAGGTTGTTAACATCAGCTTTATTGATAATTTGCAGTGTCTCGATCCCAACTATATCCGTCCTCATTATTTTAACTTCCCAGATCCTAATCCAAGCTCCATCAGATGACTTGGACCTCATGTTCCATCAGCCCTGCCAACCCAGCCTGGCCCAGTTCACTTCTTTATTATTTATTTATTTATTTATTTATTTCCATTTCTATCCCGCCCCATACCCGAAGGTCTCTGGGCGGGTAACAACGGATCAAACAACATATTTAAAAACGTATTAAGAATAAATACAGATTAAAACATATTAAAAGACAATTAAAAACACAATACAAATTAAAACAAGGTGCTTGGTTAAAAATTCTAATATATGCCGTACGCTCCACAGTGTATTCATAAGAACTGTAACTGGGGAGAGAATGTATCTCCTCAGCCAAAGGCCAAGGCAAAAAGGTATGTTTTTACAGCCTTCCTAAATGATAACAAGGAAGGGGCATGGCGCACCTCACGAGGGAGACCATTCCACAGTCTGGGGGCCACCACTGAAAAAGCTCTCTCCCGGGTGCCCACCAACCTCACTACCGAAGGTGGTGGGACAACCAGGAGGGCCTCATCTTCGGATCTCAAGGCACGGGCAGGTCGGTATGAGAGAAGGCGTTCCTTTAGATATTTTAGTAGGTACAATGGGTGTCTTCAACTTGCCAAACGTAGCCAGCACTTCTCCAAGTGCCAGCTAAGCGTGGTTGCCTTTATGCTAGACACAATCTCAGTGCCATGGCAACAGAGCCAGTGGGCATGCCTGATGCCATTTCCATGGTCACTGGGTGACGTGGGGCGCAACTACACCTAGGTCGCCTGCGGCGTGTTCTGTTCACCCAGAAGAGGCACAGGGATAATAATATGATAATAATAAAAATAATATTAAAAAGCCAGATTGTTCTGCAAAGTCACTACAGGGTTTGGTGGCAGTTTACACATGGAGCTGCACACCGTTGTTGTATGCATGTTTCAGAAGCTGCTCTTTGTCTTGCACATTCGCCTGACTTGGCAACTGGGGAAGGGGGTGGAATAATGGTCATGGGAAGAGGCTCGTTTCTGTTCAGTCACCATTTATTGCCAAAAATGTCCAAACAGTTGCGATCTCCAATGCACAGGACGGGAACGCCAAGCACAGGACGTGAAACCTGCCTGCTAATGAAGCGACTATCAATCTCCTCCCCAAATAGCCTGGGAGCGTCCCCATGTGCAGACTCAGCCTCGAAAATGATGCAGACTTTGCTCCCAAACCATAGCGAGAACAGTTTTCTAGAGGACAATGGGTGTTTTTCCACTGCAGCCCTTAGATCCGGATCTAAGAAGATCCGGATCTAAGGAATGGGTACATTCCTTAATCCGGATCTAGTAGATCTGGATTAAGGGAAGCACCCAATGTATTTCCACAGGAGGTGTAGCACCCATTGGCAATGGGTGCTAACACCCCTGCTGTGGAAACAGCTTTGCACTCATGTGGGGAATCCGGATCAACCCACAAGGGGTCGGTCCATTACCCCAGGTGTTTTGGAGGGCGGGAGGGGGCAGTCTTCGAATTCACTTCGAATTCACTTCAAAGTCTGTGCAAAATAGCTCCGGAGTACCTTTGAAGTCTGTGCTGATCTTTGGAGTGAACTTCGAAATGTCTTCGAAGTCACTTCAGAGTCACTTCGGAGTCACTTCGGAGCCTAGGTTTGGGGGGGGCAATGGGTGCATCCCCTCCCCCTAGCCTCCTTTGGACCCCATTGCCTGTTTCCAGTGGAAACAGGCTCCCTTTAATCCAGATTTTCTGGCAGAAGAACCCATTGTAGACCCCATTAATGGGGTCTACAGAAAATCCAGATTAAAGGCCCAAATGTACCCATTAGATCCAGATTTCCCCCACGGCAGTGGAAACAATCGGGTCCCAAATGGGTGCCGTGGTGAAAATGGGATCATCCGGCTCACACCCGAATGGGTCCTAAATGGGTGCAAAAATGGGTACTTTTTGACAGTGGAAAAACACCCAATATTTATTGTGGATTTGGTCCAAATGTAGCTCGGTTTGGGGGCTTTGCACGGGGACACTCCTTGCCAAATTCGGACTCAATTTGGACTTTATAGTGCATGGGGACACGACCTCAGAGAACACACCATCCATTTTCCTTCTACATTATCTACCCCAATGGCAGACTTTCAGAGTTGCTTGGACATTTGCCCAATACATTGTCTCATTCTGAAGGTGGATCAGAGGTGGACCAAAATTTGTCTGAGAAGCTGGAAGGGAAGATTGGCTGATGAGAAGCATGAGCATCAAAGACTTAAATTCACTTACAACTATCTGGATTACATCGACTGAAAAGCATTGCCAGAGCTCAGGGTGAGGTTTTCTAGAGCAAATTAAAAGAAGAGGAGGAAGAAGAAAGATTAAAGTGTGAACTTCAAAAGACTGGTACTACTAGACAGGGAAACTATCTTTTAGTAAAACATGGCTACTGCAGAGGTGCAGCAGAGGTTCCTGGGACATATGTCACAGCAATCACTGAGCATTTAATATGTTTATATCCTTAAAAACTTTAAATCGGACCTGTACATCTCATGGCATCTGCCAGGAGTTGTTGTATAAATGGGATATAACACTTTCCTCTTGTTGTGATTGGGACCCGTGCCTCAGACTGTTGATCTTATTGTGGCCAGCTGTGAACTGAGAGCCTGTTCAGGTCTGGTGTCAAAATATTTTCAAATAACAGGTGCAGTCCTTCGGTGTATGATACTTTGATACTGTTATATGGGGCCTCTTTAACTCATGAACTCTAGCTTCCTATTTTAACTTCCTGTTCTAATTGATGTTAGCCCACATGTTGCTGCCATATGATAAATAAACAAATCCTTAAGAAAGAAGATAAGAGGAGCCCTGCTGGATCAGGCCACAGCCCATCTAGTCCAGCATCCTGTCTCACACAGTGGTCCACCAATTGCCCATGGGCATTTCAAGCAGAGACAAGAGCAAACCTTCTCTTGCTCTTGAATCCCAGCAGATGGCCTTAGAGACATTCTGCTTGTCCCCACAGCCTTAGGCATCCATTCTAACAGCCATTGATACATCAGTCATCCATAAATTTGTCTAACCCTTCCTTTAAGCCATCTAGGCTGGTTGCTGTCACCACCTCTTCTGGCAGCAAATTCCATAGACCGATGACCCTCTGGGTGAAGAAATACTTCCCCTTGTCTGATCTGACTCTCCTCCTAAATTTTCTCTATCTGCCTTTTCCACACCGTGCAAAGGTATTGTGAAGGGCACACAGTGTAATTGGTGAATGAAACACAGATTTTTTCTGCACTGGGAATTATTCCAGATTAAATCCTGAAATAGAGACCTGCTATCCTCATGCATAGTGTGGTGATGATCATAATAATGGTAATGGTTGCATCTCCAGGTGGCTTTAATGGGTCCCTGGAGTGGACAATGCCCATGTTACATCACCACCATGCTAACAATTTTGTGGAGTGGAGGTAGCATGTTAGGAACTCACCAAAGCGCAAAGAATGACATCAACATAATATCTTCCTTGTTGCCCAGCCACAGCCTGTGGGAATGACTCAGAAGTAGGGGTGTACACAAATGCAATTGTTGGCATTTGATTTGTAATGAATGTGCAAATTTTCATGCACATCCCTACTCAGAAGAGATTACACACAGGACGAAGGCTGACACTGATCTCTGTGTGAAAGCTCAGAGGCTGCCCAACATGGGTTCACATGGTGGAAATGGAGCTGAAGAAGCACCTTACATGACCCCAGTGATCCTACAGGAAAGGTAGTCCAGCAGATGGAGGCACGGCCCATGGTAAGAAGAGGGAATCTTTACATAAGACCAGGGGCACAACCGCTCTTCTGCAAGTTCATCTTTCTGCAGGAGATCTGCAAAGCAAAGGCAGGCGGGCTGTTGAGTTTGGCACTCATTTGATACTGCGCCCTGGGCCCAGTTTTTGGTTCAGCCTTTGTGGTATGAGAGTCGGCAAATAAAGTTGGTTGGTGGTATCGGTATTTCCATGTTTTGAGGACATTCTTGGTGTGCTTCACGCTGGGTCCTTCTGCACAGCAGAGGATCACTCATACTGTTGGCATGCACCAAGAGCTGTGCATATTGTGGGCAGCCCAGCCCAGCCCAACTTTGGACAGTTCCCAGGCTCTGAAGGTACAAACAAGGACTGCTTTGGAAGACCACCCAGAAGTGTCATACTTCCGCCACTGCTTCTGCTACCAGTTGTGGTATACTAGGACCATGGCACATATGCTTATCCATACACGGGCCATGGTCTGAATTTGTCTAGGCCATCTAGGTTGGTCACTGTTACCACCTCTTCTGGAAGCAAATTCCATAGACCAATGACCCTCTGAGTGAAGAAATATTTCCCCTTGTCTGATCCGACTCTCCTGCCCATCACCTTCACAGAGTGATTCCTGGTTCAAGTTTTGTGCAATACAAAAAATAATTTTTCTTTATCTACTTTTTTCCACGCCATGCATGATTTTATATACCTCAATCAGTTCCCCTCTTAAACGCCGTCTTTCCAGGCTGAAGAGGCCTGATTTCATTAGGGAGGTGTTCCAGCCCCTTGATCATTCTGGTTGCCATTTCCTGCAGCTTTCCCACTTCCACAATATCCTTTTTGAGGTGTGGTGTCCAGAACAGTACACAATATTCCAAATACGGCTTCCCCTCAGATTTATAAAGAGGCAAAATGACACTTATCTACTTGTTTTCTGTTCCCTTCCTGATCACGTCTAGCACTGAATTTCCTTTTTTCACTGCTGCTACGCACTGGGCGGACACCTTCATTGAGCTTTCCACCAGAACCCCAAAATCTCTTTCCCAGTCTGTCCCAGAACGCTCAGCCCCCATCAGTTTATTGACATAATTCAGGTTCTTTGCCCCAGTCACTTTGCACTTGCTAAGACTGAAGCGCATTTACCACTTCACTGCCCACCCAGCCAATGGATCTCTTTACAAGCACTTTCAGTTTTTACTCCCCTGAACAATTTAGTGCCATCCACCAACTTTGCTGTCTCAGTACTTTTACCTCTACTGCTACATAATTTAGGAATAAACTAAAAAGCTAATATGAAATCTCAAGAGACTCCGCTTCTCAAAGTTTGTATGGCGAGAGGAAAAAATGGATTAATTACAAAACATTAAGATGCAAAGTAAATAGGAGGTCTTGCCTTACCTAATTTGAAGCTTTATTTTGCAGGCTGTGGTTTACTTTGGTTAAGAGAGTGGCTGAGAAATAAATGATTACTAGAGTTAGAAGGGCATGGTTTGGATGGCATAGTTATTTACGGTACAATAAGGTTAAAGTTAAAGTGGATGTTAAAAACCATAATGTGAGGCGTGGCCCGTATCAAACCGAATGTAAGGAAATTTGTATTCATTCAAATAGATCCCCTTTGAATGTGGTAGGATTCCATTTCATATGAATGCATTTGTACACATTTGTCTGAATATCCGATACGAACACATACGTACGTATCTGATACATATCCTGTAACATATCCACCCTGAAAGTGTCAAATCTGCCCTGAATCCACTTTGAATCCGCTCTCAATCCATGTTGATGCATTCTGGATCCATTGCAGATGTGACTGGTGCTGCTGCTTCCCCACCTCCTCACAAATGTTCCAAAGAATTTGTCCAAATACAAAGGTTGATATGCGAGTGTCATAACATTTGATTCCTATATGAATGTCTGAATTTGGCCGAATTTGTTCAAATATTGAATGTTACAAACATTTGTGCTCATCCCTAGTGTCCTAAAATGCCTTTGTATATCTGGCAGAGAAAGATGGTTAATGTATCAAGATTTTTTAGAGTACTGTGATGGTGAACATAAATTAAAACAAGAGAAAAATTGCGAGTATATGATTTGGCTTTCAGCTGTTCTCGTATATACAAGTTGAAAGGTGGAAAATTGTTTTTTTAAAAAAAAAACGGTGGTAGCACAGAGTAAGACAGAATTCAAGGTGCAACTGTGTTCAGACACTGAGTGTGTTATTACTAAAATGCATAAACCTTTGTTGGAAGCGGAAATAGAACAAGAAGAACAGGTTAAACACTGCATGATAAAATTGATGCAAAATTTTGGTTGCAATATATTGATGGATTAATAGAAAAAGATCTTGGCAACAGTATTGAAATTTATACTATCTTATAATCTAAATTTATTTTATATAGAATGAGGTTTCCTTATTATATAAAACCAGGAAGTTATAAAGATATATATAAAGATGTTTCAAAGTCTGCTTGAAATTTGAGAAAGATGAGGGAGAAATGTGGGAAAGATGATATATATGGTGGAGAAATGACCATATTATGGACTCAGTTGCATATGATTATGCAAAGGATTCTAAAATTTAACATGCAGATGAAAATGGAACTCTTTCTTGTGGGCCTAAGAACATAAGAATATCAGAGGACCTCTGCTGGGTCAGGTCACTCACAACCCATCTAGTCCAGCATCTTGTCTCTCATGGTGGCCCACCAATTGCTTCTGGGCTTCTCAAGCAGAAGATGCAGGCAAAACTCTCTGACTAAAACAAAAGGGAGTTGTATGTACAGATTCTCAGCAACAACTCTGTCCTTCCCTACACAAAGCTAGGAGGGGTTGTTGACACTAGGGAGGAGAAGAAGAGGATTCAGAAAGATCTAAATAAGCTTGAACAGTGGGCTGAAGCTAACAGGATGATATTTAATAGGGGCAAATGTAAAGTCCTACATCTTGGTAAGAAAAACTATAAAAATGAATACAGAATGGGAGGAATCTGGCTGAATAGTAGCACAAGTGAAAAGG